>BQNB010016179.1:0-72019 GCA_026074375.1 Tanacetum coccineum
ATCACAAGCCATTATATACTTTTCGCTCACTGACCATGCCCATCCTTCTACGTATATCTTATACCTGTTCGTGGATATTTTTAAATGATGTTACATCAATAAACAATCTATATTCACTAATATCTACCTGTAAGTACATTGATCTTCAATATTGGAGTTCTTGTATCCTTGCGCGGATTCATTATCCCAATCCTGTTTCATATTGGTACCAAGTATTAGACCATTCGTAAAATAATGTTAATGTTATAAACATAAATCAAAAATAAATAAATCAAGTTATATGATTCACATCATCAATAAAGTAACTATAAGTGGAAAAATACGCGATTCTAATGTACTGTGTTACTAATCAGAACAGATGTTATCATTGTACTCAAAGCTGATAAAACCTTTAAACGGGTCAAAACAACTTGAGTTGACCCGCTAACCAATTGTATTCTTAAAATTTATAAAAAATTACTATATAAATATGATTTCAACGACTACAATAGTAAACTATCTAACATTCTAAATAATGCAATTTAGGATTCGAACATGATTTAAGCCCTTCTCAAACTGTTCAACCACTTTCTTCTAGGTAGACTTTAAATTTATAAATCAATCTTTAAATCGACATTGAAATGTTTCCACAATAACTCTCTTAGAAGTATTATAGGTTCATATTTTTAATATTACTGTGACTTTTGTATTCAATATTATTTTGGTTTGATAACACATGATATAATGATAACGAGAATCAATTTCCAAAGTCACCATCTTTGACAGATGCGTAAAAACCCCATTTTTCCAAAATCTAATATTTGTAAGGTACTAAATAAAATAAGGAATTTGCTAAACATAGGTCTTAAGGTGCTTAAATCGTTAGGACAAGCATCACTTGTTGTACCTGAATAAATAAACGAGTATCCCAGTCAACATTAGGAGTGTTGTTGACGTTGCACTTGACAAGGTCAGCCCGAATCGGGGAGACACTAGGATTTCCCTTCCAATAAGCATAAGGTGTTCTGTCTTTCCATTTTACTCGCTTGTTTCCTTCTTTGATATCCTTCAGTGTCATTTCCCATGGCTTTTGATTTGTCTCTGGCCTATAAAGAAAACAGTCAAACCAACCATTTATCTGAGACCATGTGCATGTATCAGTTAACAAATCATGTCCTAGCTTAAAAAAGAGCGAGTGCCACTCGTGGACGCTTCACTAATCGGTCTCAGGTGCAACAAAGGGAGGAGAATTACAGTTATGAACAAGAAGTTGGAGTCTTATTTAAAAATCAGACTTGAGGATATAATGTCACGTGTCTTGTCCTCTTATCAAAAGAATCATAAAACAGTTTCACGAAGACTAGTGTCTTAATATAACTGTTCAATGACTATGAATAAATAGATCATAGTTCAGATCAAATTGTTGTTTTAACTTCTATTTCTCAGCAATAGAGAACTATGAAGTTTGATGTGAAACTTTTACTATGCAAACTTATATAAACTAAACCGAATTTGACACAAATCAAATTCAGCCCACGGAGCTCTACTTATATGGTTAAATGCATACCTTTAGTTGACGACACGACTTGAACCTTCACCACTTGGGCGAAGGCAGCTTAAATATACATTGGATACTGTCAAGTCAAAGACCTGTTGGTATTGCCTATTGTTTGCATATATATTTGTGATCTCTTATCTTAAAATAATGAAAACTATTTAACTGATATAATAATGAAAAGAAACTACTAGTAAGTGAGAGAATAAATACCATCCCCAAAATGACCAATCAGGCGAAACAATATCTAAGCTCCAAGGGTCGGAACAATACTTGAACAACGGTGGAGGGCCAGGATTCGGCCTCTTGAAGTACTTTCCTATGTTGAAAACTGGTCGATCATCACAATCAAACATAAGTTCTAAATCAGGAACCCTGCCAGGATACCGTCTTAGCAACTGTTGAAAACCCCAAACTGTGAACAAATCTCTAGTCTGAATTGATTTTCTAAACCTTTCTACATATGCTTTTCCATTGACGATTATTAACCTAAAATGTGCAGTCCTTCTTGCCACCTCAACCATGTCTCTTGTGATCCCAGTTTCTTTCCAATGTCGTAAATCTTCATGGATCCAACGAAAGTAATCAGGACATGTCTTTCCCGATGAACGGCCTAGATTCTTATGACTTGTTGGGTAGATCCTGGGACATGTTAGTGTTTGACTCCAAGCAAGACAGTCAAGAGGGAAATCCTGAACCTCTTTTGCTAGAGATTTCGTGATTGAATGGCCTGAAAACATGGACTACATTCTACTAAGTTAGAATAGAACATAAAACGAACTCAATGTGACAGAAAACCCACCGCAATGCAAGATAAGAAGTATCAAAAAAGTTAGTGACTGACTTATAATTGTATATTTGTCTATTAGATTACCACCAACTTTACCCTTTTCGTTAGTAAAGTTAGCTGTTACGAGCAAAAGACTACCATTATAACGGGCAAAGCTACACACAAACATTTCTTTCTGGCTGTTTTAGAGTGTGAAGTATACTAATTTCGTGATAAACTCGCTCAGAAATCATCAAGTATGAAATTGAGACAGAACAGGTTTAGCACCTAGCATGCCTTCCAAAAGATTAAAAAAAAGTTGAGCACCTAACCGACTAGCATAAACACATAACTTATCTGCTAACGAAACTTGTGGGAGTTCAATGGAAGGCTTACATGGTCTAACCGACGAGCAGCAAACAAGAACAGATAAACAAAAAGAAAGGCCACGACTACCAACGCTGTTCTAGTCGCTTTAGCATTATTACGACGACCAAAAGATGGCCTGAGCCAATATATCTTCTTACACTTCTCTTCATATATGTCCTTCATATTGCTAATTTGTTTAAGGTGTTCTCGCTCGCTCTATATATGTACATGGTATATCATGCTTATATGGTGTAAGGGCATGGGAATTGAGGGTATCATATTTGAGTGCCATTGAGTTACATGTGAATTGAACACAAACGCCTTGAACTTTGCTAATTCTGAGGGGCAATTTTAGTTATAGATAGATTATGTGACCAAATAAATCATTGGTTTATCACGAGATCTTATACTTGTAACCTCATGCGTCATGCACTAAAACATTGTGACATAAAGGATTTTGAGCTGATTAAAGTCTTCTTTTTCCGTTATCGCCATTACATATAGTATACGTAGGGCAAAAATTCGAAAAATGTGATCCTTTTAAAGGATATGGCTACATATGTGATGGTTATTTTAGTACAACTGACGGGTAAAGTGCAATGGGTCACAACGGTATAAACACAAATGCGGAAGCAAAACCTTCGTTTGACAGCACTTACCCAAACCCGTATGAACCTATGAGGAAGTAAACAAATAAGGCAAACTAAAAGCAACTCTAACCAGCCCCCAAACAATATCAAATCAACCCAATCAGCAGGTATTAAAGATAATCAAACACACACCAAGAACACCAAGCTTTTAGCGTGGAAAACCCCAAAGTGGGTAAAAACCACGGAACACCTAGTGCCGCTTAAATCCACTATCAAGCAAAAGAGGTACACAAAGTCTTCTCTAGATAACACTAGAGGCATACAAAAAGTTTAAAAAGTTTTTAATATCACCGTCATTGGCATAGACACCTACATAATGGAGATTTGAGTTATGTCAAACTTCACCATTTCTTAAAAGATGCAAATTTATGGTTTATAAGAAGGTCGTGGAAGGAAACAAAAAAAGAGATAAACAACCTAATCCAATCATTGCAACTTCATCCTTTGACATCCAAAAATCTATTTGGGGATGTCTCGTCTTATAACGAAACAAATGTTAAATATCTAACTATCGTAATCATAGGCTAAAGGGAGAACATGTAGTGCACACTACTTTGGTTATTACGAACTGTCTTTAATGAAAGGGGGTGGTTGGACATGCATCTATATAGGTTATTGGTACCTAAATTTTCATTTAGAAGTGAATTATTCTGATTATAGGCATACTGAAAAAGCAAAATAGCTATGTTTAAATAAAGCTAATTATTTAGAAATACGCGTTGATGCCTTTAATCAACTATAGTTCTTTTACTAAAAATACTTATAATCACTTTTACAACATGCTATCAAAGACCCCCAACAACATTTTGCATTCATTAAAATAATCAACACAACTCGCATAACTAATCTTTGATATTACTATTCACTAAGGGGGTATATTAAAACTGTTTTTGTATATAGTTAATAAGCAGCTTCAAGGGTGTTTGGCATTGTGTATGTTAGAGTGGGCAAATGCTCATGACAAAATGCTTAATTGATCACTTCTGAAGGAGTTAGCATATTTTACAGTAATCCCATATGCACGTCTTTCTTTATACAAAAACCAATGGTTAAAGATTACTTAGGTGATCACCAACACGATAGCATAACCATGAAGTATTTTCACCCTAAGTAATCTGCCGCTCAGATAATTTCAAAAATTACCTGATAAGGCATATCGTTAATCTTTATCATCCTCTACCTGCTGCCTTATCGATTTCTTTCAAAACAAATAACCTGATGAAGGGACACAGTTGGAATCGGGTGACTCGTATATAACAGTGTTTATAGGGACTCTGGCTTTGATTTGGTTTCCTAAATCGGCCCGGTTAAGGGCAGCCTAAACATTTTTAAGTGCTGCTAATGTGATTTGTAAGTAGCTAGCGTTTTAGAAAAGACTCGTTTCCAACTGGTAAGCCCATTAAATACACTAAAACAAACATCTCCTTAATTTATTTAATTAACAGATTATGATCCATATTGATATAAAATGAGTATATTGACATTAAACTTGTAACATACCTTGTAGCCTATTAAACCAACCCTGAGCCAAGGAAACTGATGGAAACGACTAAGAGGAACTCGTTTTCCAAAACCATTCTCGGTCACAAACAGTAGCCGTGGGGCATCTATTCGCGTACTGCATATAGAAAAGTTTATTTAGTAATCTAACCTTAAACAAAATACTAAAGAACTATTTACACAGTTAAAGAAATTACAGGCTGTGGTGATTTCCAAGCAAGCTCTCTATTCCATCCTATTTTGTTGAAGGTATAATATCCACACATGCCATTCTACCACCTTCTTTAAGCCTCATTGCAGCCGCACCGCTTGTATTCCTTTCTTGTGCTCGGATCTACAAATAGGTAAAGCTAAAACTTAGTTAACCTTTGGCTTATTTTGTTTTATACTTTATTTCATTGAAAAGACAATAAACATATAAGTAAATGTGTTCATATGTTGTACCAAAATAGGCAAATGGTCTCCTGCAAATCAAGAACATGCCACACGTACCTTGGTATTCTCCGCTGATGCTTAAATTCCCCATGATTCTGCGCTTTATGACCGGTGGGTTCGAAATGGATCTCGGGACAGTACACACAAAAGCTCACAATGTACATTTTCATTAATATGTTAGATTTGGACCTCATTTTCTCCAATGACCGGAGCGTTTCTTCTACAAATGACACATTTAATAGAAGCAACTCATTAGAACTAAACGGCACTTCAGGTAATGTTATAATTAAAAACAACACAAACTCATTAAAAATATGAGTTAAATAATGATACATTGGATTAGTTAATGAAAAAAATTAAGTTGTTATTTTCCACCAAAACATTTAAGTTTTTTGGCTTTCACCAAGACATTCAAGATTAAAAATAATCTAAATTTTCCATTTTTTCCACTAATTTTTTCCTTATTAGAAATTAGAGGATCTCGGAGATTCTCAGTCATGTTGCCCACTTCGTACTCTAATGAAAACCCCATCTCAGTGAAGATTATGCACGAAAGAAACCAAAACATCAATGGTCCTTTGGTAGTAGGAAGCAAGCAAACGTAAACGCTTCATCGCTCATGTATCATTCACATGTTTTGCGAGATATAATAAAAGCCATATGCAAAATCACGATAATGAAATGTAGTGTAAATCTGTAAACTACCTACGATATCACGTATGCAATGAAGTCGATAACCGAAAAACCTAAGTCTGCACTATATCTGATTACGGGAATGATTACATCATAGAGTTTGTCAAACCTTTTTTAGCCGGGCGCTTGGTGCAAGCATCTGAGATGAATAAAGCATGACCGAAAGCACAACTAAAAGCATGCGTAAAGAAAGGAATTGGTTTGGCAAATGACATGAATTCAAAGACAGTGAAAGCAAATTGTAATGTGTTTTTACAACCTGAGTAATGCATTCTTGGTCCATGAAGGGGTTGTTGCCATATACCTTGAAATATCCAAAACAACAGCCAAAATTAAGAAATTTAGTAATCTTGCATTTGCGAAACATCGATTAAGATTAAAAAGAGTATGGTTGTTTGAGTAGGACTACAAAAATGGTCATCAAACTTAAAAAACCATATACAGCCAACACCTATGAAAAAAACATTAAGTTTTGTTTAAGCATTTTATCAAACACTTAGTCTGCATTAGGGGTGGAAATGAGCCGAGCCGCTCGTGAAAAGCTCGGGATCGGATCGGTAAAAAGCTCGAACGAGCCGAGCCTAAACGAGCTCGAGCCCGAGCTCGAGCCTAAGTTGCAGCTCATTTATTAATCGAGCTCGAGCCCGAGCTTTACATACAAAGCTCGATTGGGCTCGCGAGCCTAAACGAGCCTAAACGAAATTTGTATTAAAATATTATGCATAGGTATTATATGCGAGCTTATTAACGAGCTCAATAACAAGCTTATTAACGAGCCCAAAATATATATATTACGAGCCGAGCTCGAGCCAAGTTTGAGCCAAATTTTAATTTTTCATTTTCAAATTGTATAATCGAGCCGAGCTCGAGCCGAGCCCGAGCCCATATTACATGTCACGAGCCGAGCTCGAGCTTAAAAAATAAGGCTCGAACCGAGCCGAGCTCGAGCTCGAGCTTTATAAGACTTAAACGAGCCGAGCTCGAGCCTTAGCGAGCTCGAGCTCGGCTCGGCTCGTTTCCACCCCTAAGTGTGGGGGGGACTTGATGGGGTGGTGTAGGTGGAAGTTTAGTGGTGGCGGGGTGTTTATAGGAGAGGGGGGTGGGTAGGGTGTGTGGTTGTCACGGGGATTGGGTGGTATGTGTGGTTTTTTTTTTGGGGGTTTTTTGATGGAGGGTGGATTGTTCGGACTTTGTTGGTGTCTGTAGTATTGTAAGTTTTTCAACTTATTTTGGCTATTTTTTTCTTCTTTGTTTATTTTTTTTATTTTTTTTATTTTCTGGTATACTTCTTTTACTTTTCTATTACTCTCATTTTTTTATATTTTTATTCAATTTTTTATTTTTATTTTGTTTAAGCATTTTATCAAACACTTAGTCTGCATATACCTTAAGAAAATAAAACTAACAATTTTAGTCTCATAAGCACCAAACAAACATACCAGATTTGCCCAACACGGTTATAAGTCGAGAAGAATTAATCAACCTGAAAGGAAAAAAACAAATCCAGTTAGAGGCTATCACAAACAAAAATCCAGACACATGTGATCTTATGCAGAGCTAGTAGCAACGGCGATAACAAACAGAATAACTAAAAAACAATTATAACCTGTCAAGTGGCAAAGATAAGGATATGAGTTTATGTAGAAGTATTCTTTTCCAGTGATGTAACCCTTTCGCATTCTTTGGAGATGGCGGGGGGTTGCGTAACAGATGCCCCTTCAGTTGAATTTGCATTTACTTCACACGCATTTAACAATGATCTTATTTGTATTCGTTTAGATTGAATGTATGATTTTGTAACTGACACTCATTTAACATTGAAGCTGTGTATCAGCGAGTTTAATATGGAATTTTTTTACAACTCTCAAAGCTTGGGGTACTCCTCTTGAAGCCTCCAATTTAATGAGGAGGACCCAATCTTTATATATAGTAATAGATATCAATTATGGTTATGATTATGATCATTAATCTAACGAGATTAAAAATTGTAGACTATAGGGTTTAAGATTTAATGAAAAGTAAACAACAATCTACTTAGTAATTAAATGCAATTCAAAACACAAGACAAGTTACATAGTTGTCACTTGATTGGTTGGATTCACACTGTAAATATATATAATATATATTAAAATATAAAATATATATCTAAGTGTAAAAACCAACAAGATCAATAAAACCGAGAAGTAGTATAGAGCTTTCCCGGGTCGTTTATCCCCAACGAGGCTGGACTGGTAAATCGATACGATCGAAGATTTGAGTTTGAAGGAAGGAATTGGTTTGGGAAGTTGAAAAAGTCAAATTAGATAATAACGGACTAAAACGTTTAAGAAAAACCTAGAAATTACAAAATTAAACTAGAAAACGAGAGCCCGAATCCCGAACAAAAGGGGGAAAACCTAAAATCTTTAAAAATAAACCTACGAAGAAATTTTTGCTTCTAAACTACTCTAGGGATCAAATAACGAAGAATGAAAAAGACTAGACCGAAAACGGAGTTCGTTTGACCCAAAAACGAGTCAAAACAAAATCCCGTACCCGGACCCGTTCTTTAAAAAAGGAAAAGTTATAAAAATGACCCTACGAAAAATTTTATATTTTTCCTACAAACTAGATGACAAAAGAAAATTTTCTAAAAAAGCAAAATATTTTTTTGATAATTTTTGTATTTTTTATGAATTAATTAAACTTTTAACTAAATTAAATTATAAAAAATATTAAATGATTACAAAAAATTCTGAAAAATTTACAAAAAATACTTTACTCTATAAAGTTCCTACGAAAAATGAAAAAACACAAGGTTGCTTAAGAAATAAGCCCGAAAATAAGCTTTTTCAGCTTATAGGCTTATTGGCCAAAACCACTATAAGTATTATAGCCCTTGAGTCTTTAACGAAAAAGACCCAAGGGCGCAGTGGTAGAGTGTGTTGGTTAAAGGGGATGTATCGCTTGGTCCCGGGTTCGAGTCTTGCTCACCCGGGCCAAGTGTCTTCCCCTTTTTTTTTCGAAAAAAAGTCCTAGGGTTAGAGTTGTACAAAACTAAACTAAAGGGTAGGCGGGCAAACTATTAACAATTTACACTACAATGTAAACGGGCAACCCTAAACTATGAGAAAAGAACTAAACAGACCCTACGATACTAGCTTATTTTTGCTTATTGAAAAAGTGAGATTTAGCTAAAACTTAAAACTACAAACTTATTAAAGAGCTTAATCTCTATAACTTTAACAAAGGGACTTTCTTGAAAAGCTCAAAGAATAAGCAGTTAAGGGCTTATTTTCACAGAAAATGGACTTCTTAACTAATTTTCAAATCACTTAACGCTTAAAACAAATCTAATAAGCTTGCGCATGAATACAAAAGGCTAAATTTTTTTTTCGAAAACTCAAAGAAGCAAAGTTGTTAAGCTCGTGGGGCTTAACAACTTTGTCAACTAGAGCTTTTTATGAAAAGCTATAAATAAGCCTAAAAATAAGCTTAAACTTGACAGTTGGCTTATTTGGGCTTAAAGGCAAAAATTGCTAAGTCTTTTTGGACTTAGGGTCGAATTAAGCTAAGACAAAAACTAAGATAAACTAAGGGGTCTAAACTAACCTAAATGAGCTAAAAAGAAAAGGAAAAGCTAAACAAAATAAGCTGTGGGAAGCTTATTATGACAGAAAAGCTTAAACAAAGCTTAAGAGGCTAAAATGCTTAAGACTTGGACAAATAAGCTAAAAAAAAGTAAATAAGCTAAACAACTATTTAAACTAACCTAAAATGCTATTAGGAAACAATTTGAGCTTATGGAATAAGCTCAATAAGCTAAAATCAAAAAATAAGCAATCCCTCAGCCTAAGGGACTCAAAAACAGTCAAATGCAAGGTTTGGGCTTGAAAATAAGCTAGCTAACAAGCTTCCTAAGGCCTGAAACTTTGAGGGCTTATCTAAGAGCTTATAAACTCTTAAAATAAGCCAAAAACTTGGGCTTTAGAACTCAACAAGACAAAGAACAAAGGGCTTAAAATCTCCCCTTTGCACCAGGGGAGATTTAAGCTTAGCTTTAGTAGCTTATTTGACAGCTTGCTAAAAGCTGTCAAATAAGCTCTAAACAGTAAGATAAGCTTAAACAGATTGAGTATTATAGCAAAGGGGCTTGTGCACCAATTTTCAGCCTCTAAAAATCATAAAAACCTGCTGATTTTGTTAAATGAAAAAGGGTCTTTGGGTTTTTAGAAACTGTGACCAAAAGAGACTTGGTGGTTTTGACTCACCAAAGTCAAAAGACCAAAGGCTTTTGACAGTCTTTTTTAACACACAAAATACACACTTTTGAACCTCAACACTCAAAATCCAAGTGCTTAACCAAATAAGCACTTGGTGTATTCTTTTAAATCCAACAGTTAGCACAATGAGTTATAAAAGCTTTGAAATTCAATTTTCAAACTAAAAATCTTTTAAGAATAACTTAAAGCTAGCTTAAAACTTGAGCTTAAATCAACTAAATGACCTTAACCCAAAGCCAAAACCCTTTTGACCCGTTTTTACCCTTGTGCCAAACACCCCTTTAATGAAAACTGTCAAAACTAAATGGACTTTAAAATCTATTTTAAAGCTAAAACTTTTAAAACCTTTTATCCACTTCTACTTAAAATGACCTAGTTAAACTATTTAAGCTATAAATTGCTTAGCTTATTTGGAAAAATAAGCTAGTTTCTCTACTAGCTTAAGCTACTTAAGTGACAGTTTTGAAAGACAAGGTGATATTACACAATTTCATGCAATGAGAACTTAAAACAGCCAACTAACAATTCTAAACTAATGTGTTTACAAAGATTGAAAGCAAATAAGCTAAAGGTTTAAGCTAAAAATTAAGCTAAGTGAGAATTTAGAAATGAAACCTTGGATTTTTGTAGTCTCAGTCACAAAGCCACTCTTTCTGAGTGAGTGGCTTAAAATCATACTTAAATGGCTCCCTAGCCTCTAAACCTGAGCTTAAAAGCTCAATAAGCTTTTATTAGCTTATTTATTCAAATGGCTTCCAAAATGAACTCAAATGATCAATTATGAATCAAAATGAATTGAAAACAGTATTTAATAGCTTTTAACAAGTTTTAAACTTAGTTTGAGCTTATTAACAAGAATAAGCTCAAAGGAGCTTATTGAGAGCTTATTGAGTAAAAAGAGCTTAACTTTTCATTAAAACTGAGAATTACAAATGCATAAGAGAAGTTAACTTAAAAATACTTTAAACTACTTTTAAAACTATACTAAAACGACATAAAAACTGAATCAAAAACTGAATTTTGCCACAATGGCTTACAAGGCTTTTATAGCAAAAAAGATACAACTAGGTCTTCTTTCTTCTCTCCTTCTGTTGTGCTTCTTTGAACACACATAAAAGGAAGTGTGTTTGTTTTGTGAGTGGCTTCACAGCCTCTAATCTTGGCCCTTCAATCTTCAAAATTCAATCTTGGTCGTCGAACTAAACCTTGGGGGGTGTGGGATTGCCAACTTGGCACATTTGTAGCTGGGAAAGGTAGTGGAGGAGGGGGGAGGTGAGTATCCATGGTGGTGGTGAAGGTCTACGGGGTAAAAATGGGTTAACAAACCCGTGATTGTTTTTGGGGGGAAAAAGAAAGGCGGGAAAATTTGTTTGAGGTATAACAGAGTGAAAGTTTGGGCAATTTGGCAAAAATGGTCCCTCTAGGTTATATGTTTCATTACACAATTCGTCCTTGTGGTTATATAACTTTTGGGGACTTGGCAAAACAAGTCCCCAAGAGTTATATAACTCTTTGCACAATTCGTCCTTGGTGTATACAAGTTAGGGGAGTTGGCAGTTTTGCCCCCCCACTTGTTATTTTGAGTATTTTGCAAATTCAGCCCTTGTCTTCTTTTTTCCTCTTTTCTCTTATAAATATAAGTTTAAGGGTTTGGCAATTTCAACCCTTAAACTTATATTTCTTGATTTGTTGACTTTTTGGCTTCGGGGTTGACTTGGACTTTGACCAGTTGACTTTTCTGTTGACTTTTTGACTTGATTGACTTTCCGGCTTCGATTTGGCTTTGTCTTTCACAGTCTTTTCCATTCCGAGTCCGGTTTTGTCGTTTTGGCTTTGTTTTTCGTCCTTTTCTTAGTTATCCGTTCCTGCACAATACAATTAGCAAAACAAGCATATATTTGGCATTTTAAGTCCGTTTTTGGTTATTTTAGCTCGTTTTTAAAGGTAAAAGGTATGTGTAATTAAGCACATACCAAAATCCCCCATACTAAGGTATTGCCGTGTCCTCACGCAATGCTATGAAGTAAACATTTACGAAAACTAAGAATCTCAATCTCCCTTGACTAATAACTTTGAAAAGTAGCAAAGTGTTCGTCAAGGGAAACTAAAGAATCAAAAGCTTCGACAAGTCCCGTTTTCACCATTTTTTTATTCATACACTAACTATCCCTAATATTTTTGGATTTTTCTTTTTCTTTTCTCGACTTCCTGTTTGACTTCCTTTATTTTATTACACACTTTGGGATCATAAGAATGAGAAACGCCAATAGAATAGTCTATGATGTTCTGCACGGATAAATTCATCGTCCCCGATTTTTCACTAGTTCCAAACCAAGCAATTAAACAAGATATTCTGTTCAATATAAGTCTAAATGCTAAAGCATCTCATACTTATGACTTGTGAACTTTTAACTCCCAATCATGGAGATATTATGATTTAAATGTATGTACTAATTTCAACGCTCAACCATAGATCAACTTATTTTTCATAGTCGTGATTCAAGATGATATGGACTCAAAGCAACAACTTATTAAGACCTTGTAACTTGATTTTAAAGAACGAGATTTTAACTGTAGAACTTTTTGCAACATCTTCATCATTATAATCATAAGTTCTTAAGGTTAGGAATGCGTTGCTTAGTTTGAACACCTACCTAGGCCTCGCTCCCTAGTAGGATATCACAACCAACGACCGGTGTTCTTAGTTTGAAAACCCACCCCGTTGCTAGCGTAGTGGGAAATCACAACAACACCTTCTTCCTAATATGGCTAAGGATAAGTGTCTTAGTTTGAACCCTCACCTAGACCTCGCTTCCTGGTGAGATATCACAACACACCAAATCCTTAGAAGTAAAAGATGTCTTAGTTTGAACCCCCACCTCGTGGTTAGCGGAGTGGGATATCACGACACATCTTTTACTTGTTCCATATAATCAAATGTATGCTTTATTGGCAAAATTTCAATATTCATGCATTTTTGCATTCATACTTTATTCATGCTTCTTTGGCATTTTAACTTTCGAATTATTAAGAACAGAAAAATCTCGCTTTAAAGAATCAAGTTACAAATTTGAAGCTTTTTCTAAAAACATCGATTAACTTAGTTGAAACTGAGTTTGAGCACGTATGATTAGGCAGGATTAGATGCTAATGGGAGAAATACGCCACAAGTTACCTCATTTGCGTTTTTCGTTCAGACATAAACTTATATTTATACTCTATCACTTCTTGTCTCTTCACCTTTGAAAAAATTCGAAGCAATCGAATTCGTGAAAGCTTTGCTTCAAGCGGAAGGTTGAGGGATCTAGCTTAGGGCTCAACTCGCCCGATCAGAGTCTCACAAATTATTCTCATTCTACCCATTAGGAAAGTCAAAACTGTGAAAAAACACTTATTTTATTTTTGAAAATTTTAAAAATTTTTCAAATTTTTTTTTTTTTTAGGTTTTTTGCAAAAAAATTTGGTGGTAAACGGGGTTGCGTGATAACAACGACTGAAGGCAAAAATCAATCGAAGATCCCCCCCCATACTAGAAACCTAAACATAGTCCTCGATGTTTTCAAAGGGGTTCCCTACGTAAATCTTAAGGCGTTTATGAAAGTGTGCCAAAAGATAAAATGTTAGTCGATTAGATATTGGATACTGGATTCCCAAACTGAAGCTGAGGATGACGCGATACCCAATCTTGTGGAATACTGGAGCACGAGAGTCTCACCAATCCGGGAAATCCTTGGACATACAATACAAAGCACATAAAACAATGGCAAAAACACGGGGGTGATGGATAAAAAAAGCTTGCTCCTCATCACAACAATCAAAACTCTATTTATTACTATACTACGGATTAATGCATTGGGGTGCCTCCCTACGAGCCGCTTGTTAGGTCCCGACGCTTGACCCGTCCCCCGAATTATTGGTCCATGGGGAACGTTTGGAGATCTGGGACAACCTCGGTTGGTATGTCCCCTCCAAAGTAGTGTTTAATACGATGACCATTCACTTTAAAGTTGGGCCCGGAGTTCTGAGATAACTCGACAAGTGCCTCATAAGACAATTGGACATATGGTGAATGGTCCACTCCACGGATTTCAAGTGTCCGAGTGAAAATCTTAAGTTAGAGTTGAAAAAGTGAGAACACCGATTCACCAACGTTGAAAACGCGGTTTTTGATCTTAGCATCGTGTATCCTCTTGGTTTTCTCTTTATAGATCAAAGAGTTTTCGTAGGCTTGATCACGAAGTTCATTTAGTTCATTCAGTTGAACTTTCCTGTGATACACCTCGCAGTTTTGACTTCAAAAGTTGTATGCTTTGAGATCCCAGTAGAGCCTTGGGCTCTACTCGATACGGTAGACTACATCTTCCGTATACTAGTCTTATATGGAGTATTTCCCGATGGGTGTTTTGTAAGCTGTGCGGAAGGCCCATAAAGCATCATCTAATTTGTCCGACCAGGAGGCACGATTTTCTCCTACGGTTCTCTCAAGAATACGCTTTAAACCACGATTTGACACCTCGACTTGCCCACTTGTTTGTGGGTGATACGCGGTGGAGAGACGATGAGTGACTCCGTACTTAAGCATGACCTTTGTAAATTGGTCATTGCAAAAATGGGTACCGCGATCACTTATGATAGCTCGGGGGGCACCAATCGAGAATTGTGAGTTTTCAAAAAATTTGGCAAATAACTCGGGCAATCATTGGTGGGGAGCGCTTTTGCTTCAACCCATTTTGACAAGTAGTCAACAGCCACGAGTATGTACTTATTCCCTCTTGAAGACGGGAACGGCCCCATAAAATCAATGCCCCAGATGTCAAAGATTTCGCAAACTTGGATAGAGTTTTGTGGCATCTCATCCCGTTGCGTAATTTTTCCTTGACGTTGACAAATGTCACAATGGGTGACAAAGTTAACATCTATAGGGCATCCTTTTACTATATGGTGGGCCAATTGAATACTGAATCGAAGACTTTTCTTGCTGTGTATAATTGGCCCATGTGTCCATAGTAGGTCCACTGCTTTGACAAGCTTTGAGAAAATGTTCTAAAAGCTTCTTGCCCAGAAGAAAAGAAACACAACGTACTTATCACCTGATCAGCACAGTTTTTAAACAGAAAGGGTTCATCCCAAGAAAGACAAATAAGCTGACATCCTTGAAGAATTTATTTTTTTTGTTGGGATGTCATTTCCCTTGATAACAAAATTTCCCACAGCATGTGTAATTGCACAAAATGGCAAACCATGGGGTACTATATCTTTAAGAGCATAGTCCAAGGGTTTCGAGAGGAAGTGCTTCATTTTTATTTCTTGTTCTCGTACTTATCTTTGGTGAGGATTTTCCAGTCATTGACAGATGATCTGCTGCAAGATTTTCAGCTCCTTTTTGTCTCGAACGATCAATGTCAAATTTCTTGGAGCAATAAGATCCACTCGCATGAGTCTTGCCTTAGCATACTTTTGGCAAAAGGAGGATACTGGATGGCTGATTGTGGTCGTTACACTATGGTTTTGGACTTAACAAGATATGACCGAAATTTCTCAAAGGCAGTTCTACGACAGCAAGTAATTCCTTTTTCTGTATTAGTGTAGTGAGTTTGAGCCTTGTTCATATCTTGCTAGCATAGTGTATAGGTTGAAAATGGCTTGTTTTTTTTTGCTCCGAGGACTTGCCCCAAATTGCGAAAGTCGCTAGAATCGCACATCAGTTCAAAGGGCAAGTACCTAGTGGAGGCATATTAAGATCGGAGCCTCAGTCAATTTTCTGTTTGAGTGGTTTAAAGGTATCGATACACTCTTCAGGAAAAGACAAATTGGAGTATCTTTTTCAAAGCAAATTTGAGTCATAGGGACGTGGCCAATTTTCGAGATGTCCTGAATGAATACGCCGGTAAAACCTAGCGGTGCCCAAGGAAACTGACGGAACCTTTGACAGAACGTCGGATGGGAGAGTTTAATAGCTTTTAATTCGACTTTAGCTTCCTATCAACTCAATGTCCAGACTTAGAAATTTTATGTCGAGACAATGCCATCCTTTACCATAAAAATGCTCTTATCCTGTTTTAAGACAAATTGGAGTCTGTCACAACGCTTAACATCTTTTCAAATGGTTTGCACGTTTGAGAAAGAGTCCCCAAAGACCGAAACAGTCATTCCATAAAACTTCTCCATCGTTTTTTCAATCATATCGTGGAGATTGACTCATACTTCTTTGGAAACGTGCCAGGAGCATTGCTTAGCCCAAAAGGCATGCTGGGCGTAGGCAAATGTTCCGTATGGGCATGTGAATGTTGTCTTTTCTTTGATCTTTGGGTCAATGGGGATCTGAAAGTAACCGAGAAAGCCATCGAGGAAACAGTAGTATTCGTTTCCTGCTAGTCTTTCGAGCATTTGGTCCATGAATGGTAAGGGAAGTGATCTTTCCGGGTGTTTGGTAAGTTTTCTGTAATCAATACATACTCGCCATCCTGTGACCAATCGAGTAGGAATGCTAGGTTCATTCTCTTCATTTGTGGATGACGGTCATGCCTTCCTTTTTAGGTACACAGTGTACCGGGCTCACCCAAGGGCTGTCAGAGATGGGGTAATTTAATCAGCGTCAAGGAGTTTTCCACCTCCTTTTGGATAACTTCGTGGATTTTTGGGTTTTACCCTTCTTGACTTTGCACAGTTGGATTCATACGTCCTCTTCATTAGAATTTTGTGAGTACAAAATTCTGGGCTAACACCCTTTATTTCGGAAGAGTTTCCAAGCGCATGGCTCGTTGTGGGACTTGAGAACTGAGAAGAGTCTGCTTTTTCCTATCTTTTAAGTTCTTTAGCAATTATGACAGGCAAAATTGTCGTCACCTTCTAAAAATGGCGTATTTCAAGAATGGTGGTGTCAGTTCCTTAAGTTTCAACCTCGGGAGTTCATCAACGGAAGATTCTTGGTTGTAGCTTCACTAGTTTGAGTTCGTTTCCTATACCTTCCAAGCATATATTTGTTTATATTTTGGAGGGGGGGTGGTGGTCACTGTTCAAATTGCCTCTAGATGCTAGATGTCCCCTCAGGATCCTGATAAGGTTGGAATCAATTCAGGATGAGTTGGTCTTCTTCTTATGAGCATAAGAAACGATTGGCTTCTTCATAAGAGAAAATCATTGTCCCCGAAAAGGAGTGAGATTTGAGAAGCAGGTAGAAACAATAGGCTCTAAATATGGAGTGTGATTGCCATCGCGATCACGTTTGAAATCTAGGACCTCTTTGAGAATAACTCATCACAAGCCATATCAAATGACGCGATTTTGTTTTCACCCCGTCATATGGTTGAAATCAGCTTTGTATTTTGAGTCTGGTCCAGATTGAATGTGAGGCGTCCTTGCCCATCACCGAAGGTAATCTCCCTTCATATAACATCTATAAAAGATGACGAGTTTTCACAGAAAACATCGGCCGAGGAATTAAGGGACTCGGGGGTCTGGGTTCAAAATTCAACAACTACGGAAGTCAGCTTGGAAATTGGTAACTTTCCCACCATTTAGACGGACGTCTTAGCAATACCGATATGTTCTAGTGATTGATCGATCTGCAGCCGTAACGTCATGCAAGTTGGGGTTAGTTCAGGAAGGCGAGATCTTTCCATACAAAATTAAGGCATGAGATTCAATGTCGCACCAGATCGGCCAATGCGTTGCATGTAGTAATCCCCGTAAATTCACATGGAATCAGAAATCGGCCAGGGTCTCCAAGTTTCTTTGGTAACTTGTTGAGGATGACCGCTGAACAGTTCTCATTCAAAGGAGTCCTTGCCAATTCGCTCAATTTTTCCTTGTTTCCAATCAAGGTTTTTAAAGTTGAAGCAAATTTAGGCATGAGCATCAAGGCATCGGTAAAGCTAATCTCGAAACTTAAATCCCTAAAGAATTCTTCATAGGTTTCTCGTTTTGGTCGTTAGCTTTTTCCTTGCGCTTTTCATCATTTCTTCTTGATGGAAATGGAATTGATGCTTTAGGAATTGGAGCAACATTGGGCTCAGGATTTGGATTACGAGTCTGAATTTGAAAACATAAGTTGGACGTCTTCGGTGCTTCACCGTTATTAGCTCGGGAGGCATCGTGTCCTTTGTCACCTCGACATCATGATTAACTGCTTTTGGTCCTTGGATGGTAACACCACTTCGGGTAGTGATACCTTTTAAATCTTCCTTAGGGTTGGTAATAGTGTTACCAGGAAGAGTTCCAGAACCGGGATCAGTAGAAGCTGTTATTAGCAATAATAAATTTTGAAAGCCATGTCAGTACAAATTTGCATTTGGGATTGCAGGTTATTGACTTGGTTTTGCATGTTTCTCACACTTGCATCATAGGCTGTGACATATTTTCAAAATCTGTTTTTGACACACCGTTGTGTCTGAGGAGCAAAGTCCTTGATGAGACTACTGGTTGATAGTACTGGTTGATTAAACGTATAGAGGGTCGATATATAATCTGACTTGGTTGAAATTGTTTCCTCTGTTTTGATTGAAGTTATTTCCTCGATTGAAATTGTTTTGACTATTTGCAGGAGGCTTCTGAACAAGGAGCGAAAGACCAGGAGGTTCGAATTTGATTTGAGGGACCATCGGATGTCGATAACTAGAATTAGCTTGATTGAAAAAAAATTTTGGCCGAGCGCCTATGGGGACACAATACTCTTGGCTATTGTCATGGTACATGTTGCTGTTAGTGCTGGACTCAATTTTGATTAGAATGACCTCCCCCACAAGTTACACTACTTTGTTCAACGCTTTTACGGGAGCGGAAGCTGGGTTTGGTTCTTTCTATTCGGAATTAATGCCGAAACCATGTCTTTTGAGTTCATCAACATCTGATGAGACTGATTGGGTTGGATGAGTTTGTATCATTTTAGTCAACAGCTTTTGTTTTCTTGATGGACGTACCTTAGACTTTGCTCTCGGATGAGTTTTAAACATTCTCGAGGACATTTTGTATAAGAGTTACCCACCTGGCAGCACGAGTTGCAATGAATGCTGGATCCATTTGAGTTTAGGGCATTATTGAAATGTATCGAGTTGAGCAATTTGAAACCCATGGTGGAGGGCATTAAGTGTCGAATCTGGAATTTCTATCCGAAAAATTTAGTTGTAGTGTTTGATTTTTAATTCGAAAACCGTAAGAGGTTAGCTTATAAAATTTTATTTGACATATCTTCATGATATTAGTTACATTCATGATTTTTTTTCAGAATTTTCTAAGTTGTCTAAGTCGGGTTTTTACGCGTAAACTTTTCAAAGGTTCTGCCAGGTCAAAATTAGGGTCAGTTTTGGGTAAGAAGGGTCAAAGGGATATTTATACATGGAAATAAATTAAACCAATGATTATGGGTGTATTAGACATATGTAGGAACCTCTGTAATTTTTGGTGTAAGTTTAAAAGATGCTTTTATGGGTCATTTATGTATGAAAACTTATCTTAAAATCTGGACAGATTCTGGAAATTTCAGAAACCTTAGTTAGGTCACTTAAACACTATCTATGGTAAGACCAAGTGATAAAACTTATGAAATAAAATAGATAATGACATGTAATCATGGGTTCTTGTAGATTTGGTGATGGTGTTGTGATCTCTTGCTTTTGTGTTCATTTCTCTTTGATTGCTTATTCGTTAAGGTACATATATTCCGTCCTTTTATTAAGGACACTTCATTCTCTGTTGTTTGGCTACTTGATCTATTTGATATTCATTTGATATTCCTTTGAGTTGCTATCCGTAATCATGACTCATTTGATGTTGACAATCCGTTTGATTCGATATTCGTTTGTATGAATCTGATGTTTCTTGTTTGGAATATGCTACTAGATTCGTTTCCATATTTGGATTATTCCAAACTTGTTCACTTACATCTTTGCTTTAATCTTGCCCGAGCTATTTATATCTAGTCATGAAGGTACCATGACCATGTCATTGATGCACCAATGGCATAACACTATCTGTGGCTATGTGATTAGTCTACGACGTTCCCTTTTGTATGTGCACTTATTATGATTTTGATTATATATTGTTCGTAACACCCGCCATAGTGCTATGCGTATATGGATAAATAACTTTGTTTTACAGGGAGCGTATGGATGTGCATCCTAGGTACTTTATCCGTTCATGTTTAGTGAATGGTGTGTGGTGTTCAATACACCCCATATCACATTTTGTTACACATTAGGAAGCTTTCATTGTGGTACATTTTGATTATGGACTAACTGATTATTTGTTTAGGTCTATTCAAGTATCAAATAAGGACATTGTTTAGGGTCTCGTGGGCATTCCCTTTGATTACTCTAATGCGTGGGTTTTCACACTAATAAATATAAAATAATATATAATAAAACATAAAATATATAAATAAGTTATAAAAAGTCAACAGAGTCAATGAAACCGAGAAGTAGTATAATGTTCCCGTCGTTTAATCCCCAACGAGGCTGAATGGAAAATCGATAACAATCGATATATTTGAGTTGAAGGAAAGGGAATTGAGTTTAGGGAAAGTTGAAAAGTCAAATTAAACAATAACCAACAAAAACGTTTAAAAAAACCTAAAATTTATGAATTTAAGCTAAAAACGAGAGCCCGAATCCCGAACAAAAGGGGCAAAACCTAAAATCTTTAAAAATAAATAACCCTACGGAAAAATTATTCACTTCAAACAACTACACTACGTGACAAATAACGAAGAAGAAAAAGACTAGACCAAAAACGGAGTTTCGTTTGACCCAAAAACAGTCAAAACAAAATCCCGTACCCGGACCCGTTACGTTAAAATATGACAAATGTAAAAAAGACCCTAGTAAAAAATTTAATTTTTCCAACAAACTATATGAAAAAAAAAATTTTATATATAAAAAAAGCAAAATATTTTTTTGATAATTTTTGTATTTTTTATGAATTAAATTAAACTTTTAACTAAATTAAATTAAAAAAAAATATTAAATGATTACAAAAAATTCTGAAAAATTTACAAAAAATACTTTACTCTATAAAGTTCCTACGAAAAATGAAAAAACACAAGGTTGCTTAAGAAATAAGCCCGAAAATAAGCTTTTTCAGCTTATAGGCTTATTGGCCACAAACGCCCTTAAGTAACAAACGCCTTGGGTCTTTAACGAAAAAGACCCAAGGGCGCAGTGGTAAGGTGTGTTGGTAAAGAGGGGATGTATCGCTTGGTCCCGGGTTCGAGTCTTGCTCACCCGGGCCAAGTGTCTTCCCCTTTTTTTTTCGAAAACTCAAAGAAGCAAAGTTGTTAAGCTCGTGGGGCTTAACAACTTTGTCAACTAGAGCTGTTATTATGAAAAGCATAAATAAGATAATCTCTAAAAATAAGCTTAAACTTGACAGTTGCCCTTTATAAAGCTTAAAGGCCAATTTTTCTAAGACTTTTGGCCTCTTGGTGTCGAATAAGCTAAGCTAAGCACTGAAATAAGTTAAAGGGTCTAAACTAAACATAGGTAAGCTAAAAGAAAAGGAGAAGCTAAACTAATAAGCTGGGATAAAGGGCTTAAAGGCAGAAAGCTTAAAACAAGCTAAAAAGCTAAAAAGCTTAAAGTGGTTGAACAAATAAGCCAAGAAAAGAGTAAATAAGCTAAACAACTATCTAAACTAACCTAAAATGCTATTAGGAAACAATTTGGGCTTATGGAATAAGCTCAATAAGCTAAAATCAAAAAATAAGCAATCCCTCAGCCTAAGGGACTCAAAAACAGTCAAACCCCAAGTTTGGGCTCCAAATTAAGCCAACAAATAAGCTTCTCAAAAGCTGAAATTCAAGGGACTTATTTAAGAGCTTATAGGCTCTTAAAATAAGCCAAGAACTTGGGCTTAAGTTGGCTTAAACACCAAGAAAAAGTGGCTTAAAATCTCCCCTTTGCACCAGGGGAGATTTAAGCTTAGCTTTAGTAGCTTATTTGACAGCTTGCTAAAAGCTGTCAAATAAGCTCTAAACAGTAAGATAAGCTTAAACAGATTGAGTATTATAGCAAAGGGGCTTGTGCACCAATTTTCAGCCTCTAAAAATCATAAAAACCTGCTGATTTTGTTAAATGAAAAAGGGTCTTTGGGTTTTTAGAAACTGTGACCAAAAGAGACTTGGTGGTTTTGACTCACCAAAGTCAAAAGACCAAAGGCTTTTGACAGTCTTTTTTAACACACAAAATACACACTTTTGAACCTCAACACTCAAAATCCAAGTGCTTAACCAAATAAGCACTTGGTGTATTCTTTTAAATCCAACAGTTAGCACAATGAGTTATAAAAGCTTTGAAATTCAATTTTCAAACTAAAAATCTTTTAAGAATAACTTAAAGCTAGCTTAAAACTTGAGCTTAAATCAACTAAATGACCTTAACCCAAAGCCAAAACCCTTTTGACCCGTTTTTACCCTTGTGCCAAACACCCCTTTAATGAAAACTGTCAAAACTAAATGGACTTTAAAATCTATTTTAAAGCTAAAACTTTTAAAACCTTTTATCCACTTCTACTTAAAATGACCTAGTTAAACTATTTAAGCTATAAATTGCTTAGCTTATTTGGAAAAATAAGCTAGTTTCTCTACTAGCTTAAGCTACTTAAGTGACAGTTTTGAAAGACAAGGTGATATTACACAATTTCATGCAATGAGAACTTAAAACAGCCAACTAACAATTCTAAACTAATGTGTTTACAAAGATTGAAAGCAAATAAGCTAAAGGTTTAAGCTAAAAATTAAGCTAAGTGAGAATTTAGAAATGAAACCTTGGATTTTTGTAGTCTCAGTCACAAAGCCACTCTTTCTGAGTGAGTGGCTTAAAATCATACTTAAATGGCTCCCTAGCCTCTAAACCTGAGCTTAAAAGCTCAATAAGCTTTTATTAGCTTATTTCTTCAAATGGCTTCCAAAATGAACTCAAATGATCAATTATGAATCAAAATGAATTGAAAACAGTATTTAATAGCTTTTAACAAGTTTTAAACTTAGTTTGAGCTTATTAACAAGAATAAGCTCAAAGGAGCTTATTGAGAGCTTATTGAGTAAAAAGAGCTTAACTTTTCATTAAAACTGAGAATTACAAATGCATAAGAGAAGTTAACTTAAAAATACTTTAAACTACTTTTAAAACTATACTAAAACGACATAAAAACTGAATCAAAAACTGAATTTTGCCACAATGGCTTACAAGGCTTTTATAGCAAAAAAAAGATACAACTAGGTCTTCTTTCAAATTGAAAAACTAAAACTACTACTCTCTAATCTTCTGTCTTCATTTCTTGTATAGTGAGTGTCTTTGTGTAGTTGTGTGAGAGGGGAAAGCAAACACATACTTAGCCCCTTTTTTCCCCCCCCCCAAAAATTTTTTATTTATTGTTTTCCCCCCCCCCCACCAAAAATCCATCTTGGTCGTCGAAATAGGTATTTGGGAAGGTGTGGGATGCCACTTTGGCTATCTCACAGCTGGGAAAGGTAGTGAGGAGGGTGGAGGTGCTTTACCCATGGTGGTTGGGAAGTCTACGGGGTAAAAATGGTTAACGAACCCGTTGATTGTTTTGGGGGGGAAAGAAAGTCGGGAAAAACTGTTTGAGGTATAACAGTGTGTAAGTTGGGGTTTTTGGCAATAATGGCCCTCATAGTTACGTGATTCATTGCATGCCATGGTCCCTTGTAATGTTATAACATTGGGGATTTGGCAATTCCAGTCCTCGAGAGTTTATAACAACGTTTGCACCATTCGATCCTTGGTGTATACAAGTTTGGGGACTTGGCAGAACTGCCCCCCCACTTGTTACTTTGAGTAAATTGCAAAATCGGCCCTTGTCTTCTTTTTTCCTCTTTTCTCTTATAAATATAAGTTTAAGGGTTTGGCAATTTCAACCCTTAAACTTATATTTCTTTGACTTTTGGCCTCGGGGTTGACTTGGGTTGACTTTGTCTTTGACCAGTTGACTTTTCTGTTGACTTTGTAGACTTTTCGGCTTTGATTTGCTTAGTCTTCACTGTCTTTTCCATTCCGAGTCCGGTTCTTTGTTGTTTTGGCGTTGTTTTTTCGTCCTTATCCGAGTTAGCCCGTTCCTGCACAATACATTTAGCAAAACAAGCATATATTGGCATTTTTAAGTCCGTTTTTGGTTATTTTAGCTCGTTTTTAAAGGTAAAAGGTATGTGTAATTAAGCACATACCAGACTACAACACCACCGCACAACTTTGGCTATGGATAGAGAGGCTGTATATGCTCGTATAGCATGGACTAGTTCTGAGGAGAGGAGTGCAGCCATAGAGGCACATGTTAGGACGCTAGTAGCACAGGTTGCTACTGATTTACTCAGACCACCCTTAAACTCACCTTTTAGTTTGTAAACTTAAAGGTCCGTCGTACCTCGCAAGTACTTCACGATTTGTTTTGTTGTTAATTGGAATGGTTTAAGATGGATACCTTGTATCCAAATGTTTATTATTTTTTTTACTTAATTCGATAGGAATCGAATTAATGAACTTTTTATATTTTTCAAAAATATAGCAAAATAACTTCCAAAGGAAGGATCTTCGAAACTCTACTTCAACGAATACTCTTCAATAATCGTTCACGAATTCCCCGGCAACGGCGCCAAAATTTGGTGTAGTCAAATTTATATACGTATTATATTAATCTCGTAAGAATTCTTTCCAAAATACTTCTCAACCAAGAGAAATATAAGGGTAAAAATCTCACTAAAGAAAACACAATTTGTATATTTTTATCCGGGAAGTATTTTTTTCTCGGGTCGTGTCCCAACGAAATCGTGAATTGAGAATTTCGGACTTATTCGGATTCGAGTTTAGAATAGTAAAGGATTTTTGAATTGTTGATTACACTACAAAATTTAATAGCACAAACTAAAAACAATGAAATAGCACGAAATTTAAATGCACAAAACGTAAAAATGCGAGCTAAAACTGAAATTTAAAATCTAAGGCACAACTTTTAACAAATTTTATACCTAAAAATCACAAATTTAAAATGAAAATTTTAGGAAAAAGAATTAGAATTTTTTATGTATTTTTGAATTTTTTATGATTTTTCTAAGATTTAATGATTTATCAAAAATAAACTTTTTCTAAAAATTAACACTAAAATTTTTCTTTTATTTTTCAAAAATACTAGATTTAAAAAGAAAATTAATGCAAAAAGAATTTTAATTTTTCAACTATTTTTCTATTTTTTATGAATTTTCTAAGAAAAAGGTATTAACTAAATTCTATTTTAATTCCTAGAAAATACAAATTTTACTGGAAAAATATAGAAAAATGGTTTTTATAAACTTCAAAGGTGCAGAAATTTAAAAACACAAAAAGCCCCAATTTTTAAAAGCTAATTGACACCTAATTTTATCAATTAACTAAAAACCCTAATTTTTATAAAACTATTTTCTAAAATATAAATTCTATTTTATTTATTTAAGAAGGACAGGGTAGAACTTGAAAGAAATGAAACTTAAGGGTAGGCGGGCTAATATTGGAAATTTTACACTATAACAGAAACGGATAACCCTGAACTTTAAGAAAAGAACTAAACAGACCCTACGCTATCAGCTTATTTTGCTTATTTAAAATTTGAGAATTAGTAAAAACTTAAAACTACAAAGTTGTCAACCAGCTTATTCCTAACAACTTTAACAAAAGCAATATGAACTTTTATCCACAGAATAAGCTAGAAATTAAGCTGATAAATGCTGTCACAGAAAGTGCTTGTTTGACTAACTTTTTGGATTTTTGCTTATTTTGAGCTTAATACTTGATGAAAGCTGAAACTAAAAGATGCTTATTAAGACTTAAGATGTATACTAGAGGTTTTTAAACTAAAATCACCCTATGTTGAACAAATTTAAAAAGAAAATGAAGATGAAAAAGAGCAAAGTCTAAATGAAACTGTTTTTGAGCTTTTTAAAAGTAACTTAAAGCATTATTTTGAACCTTTCAAATGTGATGATTTTGGAAATAAGCTACTCTAGCAGTCTATATTCTACTTAGGTAAAAGGATTTATAAAACTTCACAAGGAAATGAGAAACTTAAAAGTGAAAAATGGCACAACCTATGCTGATATGAAATGCAATGCTGATATACTTGGTCTTGAACTAGTGCAGGCTAAGGGATCACTTTAGAAACTCATAACTAGCTCATTACATGTGTTCAAATGCAAATTATCCACATGGGGCCTCTAAGTACCATAGTTTCTTAAATCTAAAAAGCAACTAATTCTCTAAACTGCCCTGGTGCTGGCAAGAGAGTTTTAACTCCAAAACTTTTAAATTCTGAAACCTAACTTCTAAAAGCTGTTTAAAAACTTGTATTATGCTCTAACTCAACTAAAGGAAAAGCTTTGGCAAAGTAAAG
The DNA here is from genome assembly GCA_026074375.1 of Tanacetum coccineum. NCBI lineage: Eukaryota > Viridiplantae > Streptophyta > Magnoliopsida > Asterales > Asteraceae > Tanacetum > Tanacetum coccineum. The sequence continues at coordinate 26,581 of BQNB010016179.1, forward strand.
TTGACTTTAAAAGTCAAAGTAAGCATAATCCAAACACTCCTTAAGTAAACTGTCAAAAAGATAATGCACTTAAAATCTATATAAAAGCTAAAACAACCTGAACCTTTTATCTACTCCTATTCAATATAACCTAATAAAGCTGTTTAAGCTATAAAACCTAGAGCTTATAAGTAAAAATAAGCTACTTCTTCAGTGAGGCTTATTACACTACTAGCTAAAATAAAAAGTAAAAATGAAAACTAGCTTGATTTAAAGATATAACAGACTAAAGCTAGTTCAGTATTGAATTAAGTAAACTAAATGACAGGTTTTAAGTACAAGAATTTAGAACAATAAGCAAATTAAGATAAGCTATGAATTTAACTAAAAGGAAATTTAGAAAGGTAACCTGAATTTTGAAGATTCTTCTTCACCTAGAGATCCAAGTGAAGAGTCTAGGTGATCCTACTGGCTTCCAAAAGCCTCTAACCTTAACAACTACAATAAGCTGAAATTTGAGCTTATTTGCTCTAGTTGCTTGAAAATGAACTCAAATCACTTAAGTGATCATGCTATTGATTTCAAAATGATTAAAATGAGAAAGTGAATGCTTAAAAAACAAAGTTTAACTAAAATTTGAGCTTATTAGAAAGAATAAGCTCACACTAGCTTATCAAGAGCTTATTTGATGAAATTTACTTGTAATTGAAAACAAATGACTAAGAAAACGTGTAAACTGAATTGAATTACTTAATTGAAGAAGTACAAGTTCAAAAGAAAAGATTACAAGAGCTTAAAAGCTTAATTGCTTAAAGTGAAAATAGAATTGCTTAAAAACGGGAAATTACAAAGTAGAATTTTTAAAACTAAAAACAACCACCGAAAAATGTGAGTCCTAACACTCTATTTATAGAGGAGAGGTGAAGAGGAGGGAAGATTTCTAGAATGATCCTTTAAATCCCAATCGTCGATCTCTTATGAGCAAATATAAGCCGTTGGATGATCTTAATGAGGTGTCCGAACCAATATAGTGCTGCCACGTGTTTGCTTGTGATTGGGGAAGGTGTATGAGCGAATTTGATTGTTTAAAAAGGAGCGGGAGTGGGAATTTTCAAAGTTGGGTTTGTGTTAGAATTTGGCGGGAAATTCTGTTTTGGTTGTTAGGCAGTTACGAGAAAAGCGGGTATTTGTTTAAATGTTTGGAGGATGTGCACTTTCGGTCCCTGTGGTTTCCTCCGCCCATTCTAGTTGTAAAAGGAAGTTTCAAGTTAACACATTCAGTCCTTGTGGTTTTCTTTCTCTCTTTCTTCTTTAATAAAACACTTTCCTCTTTTGTCAATTTTGGTCCTTGACACTTCAAACTTCCAAATAAGCCCTTGAATCTTTAAAACTTCAAAGTAAGCCTTCAAACTTTGAGAACTTGTCATAATTGACCCTTTTGACTTTATCTTGGGGTCTTTGACTTTCCTTCTTTCTGTGTCGGGCTGATCCGGCTGTGATCTTTGGCTGATTTTTCACTCTTTGTTCTTGTCTCTTTCGTTCCTTGTCGGTTTTTGATCGTTTTTGCTTCTTTTTGTCTTTTCAATCCTTTCCTGCACAATTGGACACAAAAGCACACTTTTTCTATTCTTTTGGCATTTTTATTGCTTTTATTTGGCAAAATCCCGGGTAATTTACATATACAATTAAGCAAATATCAATGGCACTTATACAACTAGGGGGGGCAGTAGGGTGGATGAAATGATTTTGGCTAGGGTGTTGAGTCGTTTTGTAGGGGAGAAGTATGGGAGGACATCCCTAGTTGTATCTGGGGTTGTTGGGCGGGAAAGATTGCTTTTTGGGAAAGTTGGTAGCTTGGTCCCCTAAAGTCTTATAACTTCAATGCAATCTTTGCCCGGTTTGCAATTTTGACCCTTGTCTTTTAATTCTTGTAATACAACTTGAGGTTTGGTAATTTTTAGTCCCTCAAGTTGTATTTTCTTCACTTGGTTGACCTTTAACTTTGTCCTTTCCATTCCGTGCTTGGATTTGTTTGTTTTTGGCTTTCTTTTTGTTCCTTTTCTTGAATATCTGTCTCCTGCACAATACAAATGTAAAACATACAAATACAATGTATTTTTGGTATGTTTTTAGTCATTTAAGTCCGTTTTTAATGGAAAAAAGGTATGTGTAATTAAGCACATACCACCAGCCATTCATAGAGTCCTCCTGGAACTAAGAATGCAGTCTATGGGATTGATTCTTCATCCATAGCAACTTGATGGAATCCTGATTTTAGATCAAACATTGAGAATATCTTTGCACCTCCTATTCTCTTGATGATCTTATTTATGCCTGGTAGAGAGTACTGGTTCTTGTATGTGTTGTCATTCAAGGATTTGTAGTTGAATACCATCCTCTCTTTTCCTTTAACTTCTCTTCCTGTTACAGGATCAATTGTTGTTCCTAAATTTACGATCATCGCCATCGTTCTATGCCTGCTTTTACTTGGGCGGATAACACCATTTTTGAGAAGGCTATCGATATGTTTTCGGAATAAGTCTTCCATTGCTGGCGTTACATGCTTTAATGGTCTATCTTCTATTATAATATATGGGTTGATGATATCCAGTTTACAAAGCTCACCATTCTTTTTCTAGTGCTTTAGGGGTTCTTCTCCAATGTATCCCTGTTGTTTCAACCTATCAATGATAGGTTCGAATTGTTCTTGGAATGCCCTACTTCCTTCTTGGTTGAAATAAATAGATTCATTTATTTCCAGGAATTCTTCTTCACTGACTTCTAACTCAGCAATCTCTGCAATTTCTGTTTGGTTTGAAGTCTTGATTTTAGTAACCTTTTTATAAATGGTTATTTCATCTCCTTTAATTCGAATTCCTCCTTTTATGGATCTTAAGAAATTGGCTCCTATCAGCATCTCGATACCATTGATGTCCCTCATATCAAAGGCATATAAGAGAGGTATATTGAATTTATTTCCTTCAATTAGAAAATAGCCTTGCTTTATCTTATGAGTAGCCTGCTGTTTTAAATTTAAGCCATTGAAGAAGACAATTTGAGTTAGAGGCTCCAGTGCTTCTTTCGGAATGACTTTCTTGTTTATACAGCATGCTGATGCTCCTGTGTCTATTATTGCTGTAGTTCCAAAAGCCGTGCAGTCAGGAATATCAAACTCAACTTTAACATTGTAAAGTTGATTGGTAATTTTCCTAATTTTTAGACTTGTAGTGGCGTTCCCAAAATAATGAACTTCTGTCTCTATGCAAGGTCTTGCAATATGAGTGTTTCCCAGTGGTGGAAACTCTTCTCTAGAAAACTGGACTTCTGCTTCTTCTTCCTTTTTCTGCAACTGAGCTTTAAGCTCTCTTAATTCTTCATCTTTTTGTTCTTCAAGCCTTTCCTTTTCAATTCTGAGGTGATCAATGATTTTAAGGGCATCTGTGAGATCCCTTATTAACAAACTTTCTTTTGATTGCCATATTTCTTCTTTCTTTTGTATAAAAGCGTTATTTTCGTAGTACTCTTTGGCTTGATCTCTGATCATCTGTTGCACTTGTTATGTCATTTCTTTCAAAAGTTCTTTAAGAAGCTTTACTTCATTGCTGTTGAAGTCCTTTTCTTCTTCTGATTTTTAAAGCTGGTTTCTTTTGACATTAACTATTTTGCCAAGATAATTTCTTGCACAAAGGGCACATGTTGTGCGTTGGCATTTAGGACAGTTAAGCCTTGATATATCTGTGGTTAGTATCCCACAGTAATAGCAGATGGTATAGTTGGTGACCGTGTTTTCATTCCGTTCATGCTCACATTCTTTACTTTTGACTGGTAATTCTTTGTTTGGTTTCCACAATCCGTCGGATTGAACCATTTCTGCTATCTTTGTTGGTGGTCCAGGATGGAACATAAAAGTATAATGGTGGAATTGATTATCTTCTTCTTTATGCTCACTATCACTCTCATCATCTTCTTCTATTGCCATAAAGACTGTTTCTTCAATAGGAATATCGTGGACCATAACACTGATACTTTGATGAGTATCACCTTCTCCTTCTGATATGCTATAAACACTGCTATCATCAAAATCTGCTAAACAATATCCCAATTGTCATCAAGGTCCAATTCTTAATATACAGCTGATCTTGCAATGTTTCCTTGTTTACTTTTGTAATCTTTTTCAAAATGCCCTTCCTTTATACAAATAAAGCATTTGCACTTCTTTACTCGTCCTCTATCGTCTTTGTATTTTCTCTTGAATGGTTTTACATGAGAATTATGCGGCTTTCCTTTGTATGTTCTTGATTTTCTCGCCTTTCTCATAGAGTCCTCCTAGAACTAAGAATGCAGTCCATAGGATTGATTCTTCATCCATAGCAACTTGATGGAATCTTGATTTTAGATCAAATTTTGAGAATATCTTTGCACCTCCTATTCTCTTGATGATCGTATTTATGCCTGGTAGAGAGTACTGGTCCCTGTATGTGTTGTCATTCAAAGATTTGTAGTTGAATACCACCCTCTCTTTTCCTTTAACTTCTCTTCCTGTTACAAGATCATTTGTTGTTCCTGAATTAATGATCATCGCCATCGTTCTATACCTGCTTTTACTTGGGCGGATAGCACCAATTTTGAGAAGGCTATCGATATGTTTTCTGAACAAGTCTTCCATTGATGGCGTTACAAGCTTTAATGGTCTGTCTTCTATTGTAATATTTGGGTTGATGATATCCAGTTTACAAAGCTCGCCATTCTTTTTCTAGTGCTAAAGGGGTTCTTCTCCAATGTATCCCTGCTGTTTCAACCTATCAATGACAGGTTTGAATTGTTCTTGGAATGCCCTACTTCCTTCTTGGTTGAAATAAATAGATTCATTTATTTCCAGGAATTCTTCTTCACTGACTTCTAACTCAGCAATCTCTGCAATTTCTGTTTGGTTTGAAGTCTTGATTTTAGTGACCTTTTTGTAAATGGTTATTTCATCTCCTTCTATTCGAATTCATCCTTTCATGGATCTTAAGAAGTTGGCTCCTATCAGCATCTCGATACCATTGCTGTCCCTTATATCAAAGGCATATATGAGAGGTATCTTGAATTTATTTCCTTCAATTAGGAAATAGCCTTGCTTTATCTTATGAGTAGCTTGCTGTTTTGAATTTAAGCCATTGAAGAAGACCATTTGAGTTAGAGGCTCCAGTGCTTCTCTCGGAATGACTTTCTTGTTTATACAGCATGCTGATGCTCCTGTGTCTATTATTGCGGTAGTTCCAAAAGCCGTGCATTTAGTAATATCAAACTCAAGTTTAACATTGTAAAGTTGATTGGTAATTTTCCTAATTTTGGACTTGTAGTGGCGTTCCCAGAATAATGAACTTCTGTCTCTATGCAAGGTCTTGCAATATGAGTGTTTCTCAGTGGTGGAAACTCTTCTCTAGAAAATTGGACTTCTGCTTCTTCTTCCTTTTTCTGCAACTGAGCTTTAAGCTCTCTTATTTCTTCATCTTTTTGTTCTTCAAGCCTTTCCTTTTCAATTCTGAGCTGATCAATGATTTTAAGGGCATCTGTGAGATCCCTTATTAACAAACTTTCTTTTGAGTGCCATATTTCTTCTTTCTTTTGTATAGCAGCTTTATTTTCATAGTACTCTTTGGCTTGATCTCTGATCATCTGTTGCACTTGTTTTGTCTTTTCTTTCAAAAGTTCTTTAAGAAGCTTTACTTCATTGCTGTTGAAGTCCTTTTCTTCTTCTGATTTTTGAGGCTGTTTTCTTTTGACATTAACTGTTTTGCCAAGATAATTTCTTGTACAAAGGGCACATGTTGTGAGTTGGCATTTAGGACAGTTAAGCCTTGACATGTCTGTGGTTAGTATCCCACAGTAATAGCAGATGGTATAGTTGGTGACCGTGTTTTCATTCCATTCATGCTCACATTCTTTACTTTTGACTGGTAATTCTTTGTTTGGTTTCCACGATCTGACGGATTGACCATTTCTGCTATCTTTGTTGGTGGTCCAGGATGGAACATAAAAGTATAATGGCTGAATTGATTATCTTCTTCTTTATGCTCCCTATCACTCACATCATCTTTTCTATTGCCATAAAGACTGTTTCTTTAAAAGGAGTATCATGGACCATAACACTGATACTTTGATGAGTATCACATTCTCCTTCTGATATGCTATAAACATTGCTATTATCAAAATCTGCTGAAACAATATCCCAATTGTCATCAAGGTCTAATTCTTGATATACAGCTGATCTTGTGATGTTTCCTTGTTTACTTCTGCAATCTTTTGCAAAATGCCCTTCCTTTCCACAAATAAAGCATTTGCACTTCTTTACTCAGTTGAGATTTGTTGAAGGCTTTTTCTGGTTTCACTCTGTGTTCTTCTCAGTAATTCCTTACAAGATTCAAGCTTTTCTTGACAATTTTGGACTCTAGACTCAAGTTCTTTTTGTTTTTCAGAAATACTTTTGTAATTTTTGAGTGCTACCTTAGAGAATAGATTTAAACGACTATAAACACAAGCTAGATTATTAGCTAAATCGGTTGATGTAGGTTTAGGACTAGTTTCGTTAAAGACGATATATTCAGGATCTACAGTTCGTGAATTATCGTACCAATACTGTATTTCTCGCTCAAAGCGCTCGGACATAACATTAAAAACTTCAAAGGATAAATTTACAAACTTGTTTTAGATTCACCAAACGGTTAACTTCAAACTTTTCCCGTTTCTTACGGTACTTTTTATAAAGAAGCAATTGCGCTGTCTTTTATCAAAAACAAGTGGTTTTATGAAATTTTTAATAGAAATGTTACCGTAGAAATACAAATTATTGATAGAATAATACCTTTACTGCTTTTCCTGAATATACCTGAAGGGTTTAGCCTTCCATAGAGCTAAGAACGTTTTGATTCAAAGCTTTAATACCAAGATGAAAATTACGTTGCCAGGAATTTTTATCTTGTATTAAAGCTCAAAAACTAAAACTTTAAATTACAGGTTACTTAAAACACACCTTTTTATTAAATACTGCGGAAGCTTGATGTTACAAGGGTAGTAGTAGTAGTAGTGATGGTGGTTTTCGATGATTTTTACAAACGATTACAACTGCCTTTTATAGGCTATAATATGCTTTTAGCATAAAGCATATGCTTTGGCATCTGGCATATTCTAGGGAATAAACCATGGCATATGCCAGGGAATATTCAGAGCCATTATTAATACAATAACTCACAATAATTAAACATAGGTGGTGGGGCCGACGTTTTTTTATCTTTTTATCTCATGTAGACTTTTGTTACATATGGGCCCTTCGAGCTTCTGGACAAAGTGGAACGGGACGATTCAATTTTAACTCTTACAGACAATAATCATCCCATATTATTATGTCAGGTATGATGCACCACCAGACACAACCCCAATAGAAGAAATTGCAGCAACTAAGAATTTAGTCCATGGGATTGATTCTTCATCCATAGCAACTTGATGGAATCCTAATTTTAGATCAAACTTTGAGAATATCTTTGCACCTCCTATTATCTTGATGATCGTATTTATGCCTGGTAGAGAGTACTGGTCCTTGTATGTGTTGTCATTCAAGGATTTGAAGTTGAATACCATCCTTTCTTTTCCTTTAACTTCTCTTCCTGTTACAGGATCAATTGTTGTTCCTGAATTTACGATCATCGTCATCGTTCTATGCCTGCTTTTACTTGGGCGGATAGCACCAATTTTGAGAAGGCTATCGACATGTTTTCTGAATAAGTCTTCCATTGCTGGCATTACATGCTTTAATGGTCTGTCTTCTATTGTAATATCTGGGTTGATGATATCCAGTTTACAAAGCTCACCATTCTTTTTCCAGTGCTTTAGGGGTTCTTCTCTAATGTATCCTTGCTGTTTCAACCTATCAATGACAGGTTTAAATTGTTCTTGGAATACCCTACTTCCTTCTTGGTTGAAATAAATAGATTCATTTATTTCCAGGAATTCTTATTCACTGACTTCTAACTCAGCAATCTCTGCAATTTCTGTTTGGTTTGAAGTCTTGATTTTAGTGACCTTTTTGTAAATGGTTATTTCATCTCCTTCTATTCGAATTCCTCCTTTCATGGATCTTAAAAAAGTTGGCTCATATCAGCATCTCGATACCATTGTTGTCCCTCATATCAAAGGCATATATGAGAGGTATCTTGAATTTATGTCCTTCAATTAGGAAATAGCCTTGCTTTATCTTATGAGTAGCCTGATGTTTTGAATTTAAGCCATTGAAGAAGACAATTTGAGTTAGAGGGTCTAGTGCTTCTTTCGGAATGACTTTCTTGTTTATACAACATGTTGATGCTCATGTGTCTATTATTGCGGTAGTTCCAAAAGCCGTGCAGTCAGGAATATCAAACTCAACTTTAACATTGTAAAGTTGATTGGTAATTTTCCTAATTTTTGGACTTGTAGTGGCGTTCCCAAAATAATAAACTTCTGTCTCTATGCAAGGTCTTGCAATATGAGTGTTTCCCAGTGGTGGAAACTCTTCTCTAGAAAACTGGACTTCTGCTTCTTCTTCCTTTTTCTGCAACTGAGCTTTAAGCTCTCTTATTTCTTCATCTTTTTGTTCTTCAAGCCTTTCCTTTTCAATTTTGAGTTGATCAATGATTTTAAGGGCATCTATGAGATCCCTTATTAACAAACTTTCTTTTGACTGCCATATTTCTTCTTTCTTTTGTATAGCAGCTTTATATTCATAGTACTCTTTGGCTTGATCTCTGATCATCTGTTGCACTTGTTCTGTCTTTTCTTTCAATAGTTCTTTAAGAAGCTTTACTTCATTGCTATTGAAGTCTTTTTCTTCTTCTGATTTTTGAGGCTGTTTTCTTTTGTCATTAACTGTTTTGCCAAGATAATTTCTTGCACAAAGGGCACATGTTGTGAGTTGGCATTTAGAACAGTTAAGCCTTGACATGTCTGTGGTTAGTATCCTACAGTAATAGCAGATGGTATAGTTGGTGACCGTGTTTTCATTCCATTCATGCTCACATTCTTTACTTTTGACTGGTAATTCTTTGTTTGGTTTCCACGATCCGACGGATTGAACCATTTCTGCTATCTTTGTTGGTGGTCCAGGATGGAACATAAAAGTATAATGGTGGAATTGATTATCTTCTTCTTTATGCTCACTATCACTCTCATCATCTTCTTCTATTGCCATAAAGACTGTTTCTTCAATAGGAGTATCGTGGACCATAACACTGATACTTTGATGAGTATCACCTTCTCCTTCTGATATGCTATAAACACTGCTATCATCAAAGTCTGCTGAAACAATATCCCAATTGTCATCAAGGTCCAATTCTTGATAGACAACTGATTTTATAATGTTTCCTTGTTTACTTCTGCAATCTTTTGCAAAATGTTCTTCCTTTCCATAAATAAAACATTTGCATTTCTTTACTCGTCCTCTATCGTCTTTGTATTTTCTCTTAAATGGTTTTACATGAGAATTATACGGCTTTCCTTTGTATGTTCTTGATTTTCTCATTCCATATTTCTTCCTGTTATTTTTGTAATAACCAGGAATTGGTATGGCAGAACAAAGAGATAAATCTCTTAATTCTTTAGCGAGTCCTGCATCTTTGCACATTTCTGAGGCGAAGGTATGAGTAAACTTAATTGCAGGTAATACTCCTGAGCTAAGACCAAGTTGTTTAGTCCTGAATGATTCCTCAATCTTTTTTGATAGGGAAGGTGGAAGTTTGGCAAAAAGCTTTTCTGTTGTTGAAGGAAAATATAATCTTCCTGATTTATTATGATAATACTTTAGTGAAAGTATTATATGATTGATGAATTTTATTTCTTTATTAAGACAATGTTTTTATATTTTTGGTATTTCTTGTTTTATAAATATATACTAAAATGAAATAAAAAATATTTTTGTATTTTTATAAAAATAAAAGAGATATTCACAAATTCAAACACAATTTTTCAAACGTAATGATAATTCGTTTCACAGCCTCCCCGGCAACGGCGCCAAAAATTGATTCGTCAATAGTATATATATATATATATATATATATATATATATATATATATATATATATATATATATATATATATATAATATAAGCAAACACTCAACCAATTGCCTTTGACCAAGGCAAGAAGTCAAAATTCACTAAATAAAATATATATGTAACCGGAAGTATGAGTCCCGGGTCGTTATGTCCCAACGAGGCTTGAATGGAAAATCGAATGACGAGTTGATAATTGATGCTTGAATGGAATGATGATTGATTGGATTTTTTCTATTACTATGATTAAAAATGCAAAAACGAATAAATTAAACCTAAAAACGAAAGCTATATAACTTAAATCCTAAAACGGAACGGAAAACTAGGGTCAAAAACCTAAATTTTGCAATTTTAACCCTAGAACAATTTTTAAACTAAAAATAGATTCTACTTGACTAAAAACGAAGTTTAAAAAAAACTAGACTAAAAACGGAGTTCGTTTGGACCAAAAACGAGTCAAAACAAAAACGGGGCTGAATCCCGTTCTTTAAAAAGTGAAACTTTGTAAAAATGACCCTACAAGAAAACAAATATTTTTTCTAGAAACTATATGACAAAAGAAAAAAAATTAAAAAGTTTATATTTTTCTGACTTTTATTCTATTTTTTATGATTTTTTAAAGTTTTAAAAGAAAATAAATTATAAAAAATATTAAATGTTTATAAAAAAATCTAAAAAAATTACACAAACTAGCTTAAAGTATGACAGTCCTAAGAAAAATAAGTTGGGGAAACCAGCTTATCAAATAAGCCAAGAAATAAGCCCAATCAGCTTATAAGCTTAATGGGCCAAAGTGGCCTTAAATATTAAACCTTACAAACCACTACCGGATGAGCTATTGTAGCACAGCGGTAGTGGTGTGGGGTTTAAAAGGGTTGAGGGCTTTGAGGTCCCGGGTTCGAGCCTTGCTCACCCAGGACTTTGGCCTTCCCCTTTTCATTTTTATTTTCAAATTTTTTTTACAAACTTAAAGAATGGACAAAAATAAGCATTTTATTTAACTGACACTAATATTAAAATGCTAAGAATAAGCTGGAAAAAGCTCAAAAAGCTGACAGAATGCTTAATTAAGCTAAGTGTACAAATGAGTTTTTCTTTTTGATTTTTTAAAGCAAATAAGCACAAGTAAATGAAAGATAAGCAACTACAGACCTAACCACTAACCTAATAAGCACTTAGGACAAAATTCAGCAAATAAGATCAACCAAATAAGCCAGAATGAGCTAATTAGCCTTTTTGGCTTAAAATGCATTCAAAATGGCCAAACAGTCAACTTTTCACTTAAAATTAAGCAACCTAGAGGAGAATTTAAGGGTTGAGCTTCTAGGGGCTTAAAAAACTAGCTTATTGGGTATCTAAAAAGGTAAAAAAGTTAAGTCTTAGTCACACAAATAAGCTGAGAAAGAATGGCTTAAAGTAAGGGTTTTGCACCAAGGCAAACGACTAAAACTAACAGCCCAAAAGTGAAACTTAGGGCTTATAAATAAGCCCTAAGACAGACCCTTAAGCACTTATAAGCTATAAAAAGGAAAAGAGGACATAAAAGTCTTTAAGAAAAAGTACTTTAAACTTATTTTGAACAACTAATGAGCTAAAAAAATTAACTTAAAAACAGCAGTACTAACTTTTGAGTTAGTACTGCCCAAAGGGCTTTAAGCTAAAAAGCTTTAATAAGCTAACTTTTTGGACAAAAATAAGCTTAGGTAAGCTAATCTAGCCTAATAAGCAGATATCAATACACAATGAGCAATTAATTCAACTTAAACCCTTAAATGAGCAAATGAGCTTATTAGCTCATTTCTGCCAATCAAACAGCCCTTGGGTGGCTTTTTGGGCTTAAAAATAAGCTATTCTACAAAAGGAAATAACCTCAGATTCACAACATGGCTATTTTAAACTTATTTTTTGAGATTTAATGAATAAAAACTTGATTTAACTACTTATAAGACCCTAATTAATATAAATGAAGCTGACCCAAAGACCTCAACCCATGCATGAGCCAAAATGACCCATTTTAGCCCTTGTCCCAAACACCCCTTTAATTTCTAAAAATGACTTTTTAAGCTGTTTTAAGGAGATTTAAGTCATGGGTTTCAAAGGCAAACATTCATACATCACTAATAAGCATAAATTAGCACCTTGAAAAAGAAAATGAGCACCAATAAGCTGTAAATAAGCAAATGCAGAAAAATAAGCTCAAATTAAAAGAAAAAGGACTTACCAAAGTCTTAGCTCTAAACAAGGCTATCAATGCTGACTTGAGCTTAATCAACAAAGCTCTAGCTTGTGTTTAACAAGCTAGTGAGTCCATAAGCCCATCCATATCTGGCTTATCATCCAAATTATAAGCTGTGGTAATTTTGGGAGATTTTTTTTGATTTTTATATTTTCTACTTAACTTTTTAGTTTACTCAATGAAGAAAGCTTATAAATAAGTTATACTAAGAGCTTTTTGAACTCACTTTAACACAATTTAACAACTTAACACTTGGACTTTAAAGATTGAATTTTAACTTAAATACCTTAAATTTTCATTAAACTTTTGAAAAGAGTACAATACTGAAAGAGAAAATACAATAAGCTAAAAATGACTTAATTTAAATGACAATTCAACTACAATAATGCTAAGATAAGCTAAGATGCCTTAAAGGCTTACAAAAGGCTCTATTTATAGCCGAAGTCTTCTCTTCTTGGTCTTCTCACCTGTGCTTCTTTTGTGAGAGCTTCACAAGGTGTTTTTGTTGTGTGAGGGACTTGATAAAAGTGATCTCAGCCATTCAATCTTCTTGTGCTTCTTTTTGAGTCAATCTAGCCATCGAAATTACTTGAAAATGGTAAAGGATTGCCAACATGGCAATTATAAAGCTGGGGGAAGATAGTGGAGGTGAAGGGTAAGGTTTACCTTTTGTGTAATTGATGTTGCAGGGTAAAGATGGGGGGAAACACGTGAGTGTGTTTGGGTTGTTTTTGGGCGGGAAAATTGGTTTTAAGGGTAACAGGGAAAAGTTTTGGGTAGTTGCCAACTTTGGTCCCTCATGGTTATATGGTTGTTTGCAATTTTCGTCCTTGAGGTGATATGGGATTGAGGGTTTGGCAGAAATGCCCCCTCAACCCATATTCATTGATTGCAAAATTCGTCCCTTTTTAATACAACTCTAGGGGTTTGGCAGTTTTGGCCCCTAGAGTTATATTTAAGAAAAATGCAAAATCAGCCCTTGTTTTCTTTCTACTTGTAATATAACTTTGGGAATTAGCAAATTTAGTCCCTCAAGTTATACTTTCTTCTGATTTATCTTCTTGGGGTTGACTTTGACTTTGACTTTTTGACTTGATTGACTTTTGGCTTCGGTTTGACTTTATCTTTTCACACTTTTCCATTCTGAGCTCGGTTTTGTTCGTTTTTTGCTTGCTTTTTTGTCTTTTTCTTGAATATCCGTTTCCTGCACAATACAAATGCAAAACATACAAATACAATGTATTTTTGGTACGTTTTTAGTCATTTAAGTCCGTTTTTAATGGAAAATGGTATGTGTAATTAAGCACATACCAAAATCCCCCATACTAAGGTATTGCCGTGTCCTCACGCAATGTTATGAAGTAAACACTCAAGAAACCAAGAATCTTAATCCCCCTCGACTAATAACCTCGAAAAGTAGCTAAGTGTTCGTCAAGGGGAACTAAAGAATCAATAGCTTCGACAAGTCCCGTTTTCACCATTTTTTATATGTACACTAACTATCCCTAATATTTTTGGATTTTCCTTTTTCTTTTCTTGACTGCCTGTTTGACTTCCTTTATTTTATAAACACTGGGATCATAGAATGAGAAGCGTCCATAGAATAATCTACGGATGTCCTGACGGATAAATTCATCGTCCCCGATTTTTCACTAGATCCAAACCAAGCAATTAAACAAGATCATTTGTCAATATAAGTCTAAATGTTAAGCACTCATACTTATGACTTGTGAACTTTTAACTCCCAACATGGATATATGATTTAAATGTGTGTACTCATTTCAACTCAACCATAGATCAACTTATTTCCATAGTCGTAATTCAAGATGAATCATGACTCAAAGCAACAACTTATTAGGACCTTGTAACTTGATTTTAAAGAACGAAAATTTAACTGTAGAACTTTTTGCAACATCTTCATCATCATAATCATAAGTTCTTAAAGCTAGGAATGCGTTGCTTAGTTTGAACACCTACCTAGGCCTCGCTCCCTAGTAGGATATCACAACCAACGACCGGTGTTCTTAGTTTGAAAACCCACCCCGTTGCTAGCGTAGTGGGAAATCACATCAACACCTTCTTCCTAATATGGCTAAGGATAGGTGTCTTAGTTTGAACCCTCACCTAGACCTCGCTTCCTGGTGAGATATCACAACACACCAAATCCCTAGAAGTAAAGATGTCTTAGTTTGAACCCCCACCTCGTGGTTAGCGGAGTGGGATATCACGACACATCTTTTACTTGCTCCATATACTCAAATGTATGCTTCATTGGCATAATTTCAATATTCATGCATTTTTGCATTCATATTTCATTCATGCTTCTTTGGCATTTTAACTTTCAAATTACTAAGAACAGAAAAAGTTGAAGTCCTTTTCTTCTTCTAATTTTTGAGGCTGTTTTCTTTTGACATTAACTGTTTTGCCAAGATAATTTCTTGCACAAAGGGCACATGTTGTGAGTTGGCATTTAGGACAGTTAAGCCTTGACATGTCTGTGGTTAGTATCCCACAGTAATAGCAGATGGTATAGTTGGTGACCGTAAATTTATTCCATGCATGCTCACATTCTTTACTTTTGACTGGTAATTCTTTATTTGGTTTCCACGATCTGACGGATTGAACCATTTTTGTTATCTTTGTTGGTGGTCCAGGATGGAACATAAAAGTATAATGGGTGAATTAATTATCCTCTTCTTTATGCTCACTATCACTCTTATCATCTTCTTCTATTGCCATAAAGATTGTTTCTTCAATAGGAGTATCGTGGACCATAACACTAATACTTTGATGAGTATCACCTTCTCCTTCTGATATGCTTAAAAACACGCTACACTCAAAATCTGGCTGAAACACATAATCCAATTGTCAGCAGGTCCAATTCTTGCTAGACAGCTGATCTTGCGATGTTTCCTAGTTTACTTCTGCAATCTTTTGCAAAATGCCCTTCCTTTCTATAGATAAAGCATTTGCACTTCTTTGCTCGTCCTCTATCGTCTTTGTATTTTCTCTTGAATGGTTTTACATGAGAATTATGCGGCTTTCCTTTGTATGTTCTTGATTTTCTCATTCCATATTTCTTCCTGTTATTTTTGTAATAACCAGGAATTGGTATGGCAGAACAAAGAGACAAATCTCTTAATTCTTTAGCGAGTGCTGCATCTTTACACATTTCTGAGACGAAAGTATGAGTAAACTTGATTGCAGGTAAAACTCCTGAGCTAAGACCAGGATGTTTAGTCCTGAATGATTCCTCAATCTTTTTGGATAGGGAAGGTGGAAGTTTGGCAAAAAGCTTTTCTGTTGTTGAAGGAAAATATAATCTTCCTGATTTGGTTGCCAATTGCCTGAAATCTTCTAAGAATGACCACAAATTTTTGGTTTCTTCACAGGTTATTCTGTCCAAATCCCTATATGCTCTGTCTTGCTCATCAGTTGAGCCACGATATGGGTCTTCTAGCAGAATTAACTGCCTCACTTGTGATGTTATATTTTGTGGTTCATCTGCAATTGCTTCAAGAGCAGAGTATGCCCCTGGGTATGCAGTTCGCCATTGCTGCCACATTAACTTCTCACTTTCTCCAAGAAGATTTTCCACAAAAGCTAACTTTGCTTTATTGTCAGACCATGTTTGATTGTTAAGTCTATTGATTGTTATAGACTCCCATCTGGATATTACTTCTGACCATAGGCCTGGGTCTGCTGGTAATACTAGCATTACTCCGGATTCTGTCCATGCCGGTGGTAGAGTCCACTGTGAGTTGTAATACTCACCATATCCTCCATTGAATATTTTACTCTTTCCTTGAGGATAACCAAACTGATAGTCTGGTCTATAGAATGGTTGTGGATTCTGTTGCGCCGGTGGGTAGACTGGTGGCCCCATGATTGAATCATGTGGGGGTTGATAGCTTTGGGTTGATTCTACTTGTGAAGATGGGAATGCATGTTCTTCATGTTTCTTGATGATTTGTGCTGCCACTTGTTTGAAATTTCGAAACTTTGGGTATGGTAAATCATCATCTTCTTCTTCCTTAGAAAGATGAAGAATTGTATGGTTCTCACCACGCTTTGCTGCTAATGGGTTTTCCCATTCTGATACCAAAAGCTAACTTTGCTTTATTAAAACTCAAACTAAAACTTTGGGTCTGTTACCAATTTTTCATCTTAAAGCTGGCAACGTAATTTTCATCTTGTATTAAAGCTCAAAAACTAAAACTTTAAATTACAAGTTACTTAAAACATACCTTTTTATTAAAATACTGCGGAAGCTTGATGTTATAAGGGTAGTGGTAGTAGTAGTGATGGTGGTTTTCGACGATTTTTACAAACGATTACAACTGCCTTTTATAGGCTATATGAAAAGGAATAAACTAAGCATATGCTTTGGCATCTGGCATATTCTAGGGAATAAACCGTGGCATATACCAGGGAATATTCTGAGCCATTATTAATACAATAATTCACAATAATTAAACATAGGTGGTGGGGACGACATTTTTTTTTATCTTTTTATCTTTTGTGGACTTTTGTTACATACGGGCCCTTCGAGCTTCTGGACAAAGTGGAACGGGACGATTCAATTTTAACTCTTGCAGACAATAATCATCCCATCCCGGGTCCATAATTAAAATTAAATCGTCACTGCTTTCGTCATCTTCTAGAAACCCTTTCCTATGGTAGCGGTATTTGCCATTGTCTTTGATTGCGTCATTTTCTGAGTAGTTAGATGTTATTGCGTCCCAATCTTTGTGCCAGGGCTTCCAGTTCGATGAGGAAACTTCTGGCTTCTTTGTTTTGAATTCGAACATCTTCTCTTTGGTCTGACCAGTGGTTGTCTTTGGTTGATTGTCCAAAGCATATTTGAGCTTTGTATTGTATGATTGCTTGTAGGTTTCGCATAGCTTTAACTGCTTCTTTTGCTGCGAAAAGTTCAAGGTCTTGAGCAACTGATCTCCATGCATCAGATTTATCCATTCTGATTAGGGATTGATTGGCCTTGAGCTGGTAACGTTTGTATAGTGCTCCTGGTTCTTCAAGGTGTGAAGATAGTTTTTGTGAAGATTCTAGGAAGTGGTTGGAAATCTTCTTGACTTCTTCGCAGGTAGTCTTCATATTCTTCTGAAAGACATTGGGGGACTGTAGAACTTCCTCTACTGAGTAAAGAGCTGCTACTGCTAATTCCTTCATTTCTCCTGTGCATTCTACAAAGCAAAGGTTAACAAGTCTTGAAAGAGAATCAGCAAGGGTGTTATGTTTTCCTTCTATGTGTTCTATGTTAATTTTGACGCCTGTTCCTGTGACTGCATCTGTAAACTTGATCCATCTAACCCTTGAGGATTTATTGCTATTAGTTTTGTTGTAAAAACTAATGATGGCTTGACAATCTGTTCTTAGAGTGACTTCTTGTTTGTCAAGGTAGTAAATCTTCAATTTCTCCAAGGTGTTAATGCATGCATTGATTTCGGCATCAATTATGGATTGAGTTGTTGAGAATTTGCCACTTGCATATGCACAAATTCTTTCTGAACTTCTTGGATCCTCCTTGCTCTTTTTCCATTTGACTATTCCTCCCCATCCTTCCATGCATCCATCTGTTTCCAAGATGATGTGAGCATTTTCCGATGGAATTTCCAGGTCCGAAAGATTTTGAACTTGTTCTTTGATTTTTCTGACTAATTCATAGTCAGAGGGCTTCAGTCTTTTATCTCCATGAGCATTTGTTTTTTCATAAAGTGGCCTTAAGAGTATCCCAAGCTTTGGGATATGATTTCGAGCATAATTAAGGATTCCTAAGAATGACCTTTTCTTTTCTTTGTCTTCAGCCTTCTGCTAATGAAGTATACAATCTTCTTTATGATAGTTGGTTTGCAGCTTTATTGTTCCTTCTCCTATGACTGCTCCCAAGAAATCTACTGTTGAGACTGCTATCTTCATTTTTGTTGGAGATAAGACCAGACCATTATCTTCACAGATCTTTAACATTCTTTCCAAATGTTTTGCATGATCCTTTTCATTCTTTGAGAAAACCAGTATATCATCAATATATATTGTGACGAATGACTTTGTTCCTTTAAAGCATTTATCCATCTTTCTTTGGAATATTGCTGGTGCGTTTTTCAGGCCAAATGGCATAACCAGCCATTCATAGAGTCCTCCTGGAACTAAGAATGCAGTCCGTGGGATTGATTCTTCATCCATAGCAACTTGATGGAATCTGATTTTAGTATCAAACTTTTTGAGATAACTGCACCCTCCTATTCTCTTTGATGATCATAAAAAATGATATGTGTAATATTTTTATGTCGTATTATGCCTGGTAGAGAGTATTGGTTCTTTATGTGTTGTCATTCAAGATTTGGTAGTTTGAATACCATCCTCTCTTTTCCTTTAACTTCTCTTCCTGTTACAGGATCAATTGTTGTTCTTGAATTTACGATCATCGCCATCGTTCTATGCCTGCTTTTACTTGGGCGGATAGCACCAATTTTGAGAAGGCTATCGACATGTTTTCTGAACAAGTCTTCCATTGCTGGCATTACATGCTTTAATGGTCTGTCTTCTATTGTAATATATGGGTTAATGATATCCAGTTTACAAAGCTCACCATTCTTTTTCCAGTGCTTTAGGGGTTCTTCTCCAATGTATCCCTGCTGTTTCAACCTATCAATGATAGGTTTGAATTGTTCTTGGAATGCCCTACTTCCTTCTTGGTTGAAATAAATAGATTCATTTATTTCCAGGAATTCTTCTTCACTGACTTCTAACTCAGCAATCTCTGCAATTTCTGTTTGGTTTGAAGTCTTGATTTTAGTGACCTTTTTGTAAATGGTTATTTCATCTCCTTTTATTCGAATTCCTCCTTTTATGGATCTTAAGAAGTTGGCTCCTATCAGCATCTCGATACCATTGATGTCCCTCATATCAAAGGCATATATGAGAGGTATCTTGAATTTATTTCCTTCAATTAGAAAATAGCCTTGCTTTATCTTATGAGTAGCCTGCTGTTTTGAATTTAAGCCATTGAAGAAGACAATTTGAGTTAGAGGCTCCAGTGCTTCTTTCGGAATGACTTTCTTGTTTATACAGCATGCTGATACTCCTGTGTCTATTATTGCGGTAGTTCCAAAAGCCGTGCAGTCAGGAATATCAAACTCAACTTTAACATTGTAAAGTTGATTGGTAATTTTCCTAATTTTTGGACTTGTAGTGGCGTTCCCAGAATAATGAACTTCTGTCTCTATGCAAGGTCTTGCAATATGAGTGTTTCCCAGTGGTGGAAACTCTTCTCTAGAAAACTGGACTTCTGCTTCTTCTTCCTTTTTCTGCAACTGAGCTTTAAGCTCTCTTAATTCTTCATCTTTTTGTTCTTCAAGCCTTTCCTTTTCAATTCTGAGTTGATCAATGATTTTAAGGGCATCTGTGAGATCCCTTATTAACAAACTTTCTTTTGACTGCCATATTTCTTCTTTCTTTTGTATAGCAGCTTTATTTTCATAGGGCATCTGTTGCACTTGTTCTGTCTTTTCTTTCAAAAGTTCTTTAAGAAGCTTTACTTCATTGCTGTTGAAGTCCTTTTCTTCTTCTAATTTTTGAGGCTGTTTTCTTTTGACATTAACTGTTTTGCCAACATAATTTCTTGCACAAAGGGCACATGTTGTGAGTTGGCATTTAGGACAGTTAAGCCTTGATATGTCTATGGTTAGTATCCCCCAGTAATAGCAGATGGTATAGTTGGTGACCGTGTTTTCATTCCGTTCATGCTCACATTCTTTACTTTTGACAGGTAATTCTTTGTTTGGTTTCCACAATCCGGTGGATTGAACCATTTCTGCTATCTTTGTTGGTGGTCCAGGATGGAACATAAAAGTATAATGGTGGAATTGATTATCTTCTTCTTTATGCTCACTATCACTCTCATCATCATCTTCTATTGCCATAAAGACTGTTTCTTCAATAGGAATATCATAGACCATAACACTGATACTTTGATGAGTATCACCTTCTCCTTCTGATATGCTATAAACATTGCTATCATCAAAATCTGCTAAACAATATCCCAATTGTCATCAAGGTCCAATTCTTAATATACAGCTGATCTTGCGATGTTTCCTTGTTTACTTCTGCAATCTTTTTCAAAATGCCATTCCTTTCTACAAATAAAGCATTTGCACTTCTTTACTCGTCCTCTATCGTCTTTGTATTTTCTCTTGAATGGTTTTACATGAGAATTATGCGGCTTTCCTTTGTATGTTCTTGATTTTCTCATTCCATATTTCTTCCTGTTATTTTTGTAATAACCAGGAATTGGTATGGCAGAACAAAGAGATAAATCTCTTAATTCTTTAGTGAGTGCTACATCTTTGCACATTTCTGAGACGAAGGTATGAGTAAACTTAATTATAGGTAATACTCCTGAGCTAAGACCAGGAAGTTTAGTCCTGAATGATTCCTCAATCTTTTTAGATAGGGAATGTGGAAGTTTGGCAAAAAGCTTTTCTGTTGCTGAAGGAAAATATAATCTTCCTGATTTGGTTGCTAATTGCCTGAAATCTTCTAAGAATGACCACAAATTTTTGGTTTCTTCACAGGTTATTCTGTCCAAATCCCTATATGCTATGTCTTGCTCATCAGTTGAGCCACGATATGGATCTTCTAGCATAATTAACTGCCTTACCTGTGATGTTATATTTTGTGGTTAATCTGCAATTGCTTCAAGAGCAGAGTATGCCCCTGGGTATGCAGTTCGCCATTGCTGCCACATTAAATTCTCACTTTCTCCAAGAAGGTTTTCCACAAAAGCTAACTTTGCATTATTGTCAGACCATGTTTGATTGTTATAGACTCCCATCTGGATATTACTTCTGACCATAGGCCTGGGTTTGCTGGTAACACTAGCATTACTCCGGATTCTGTCCATGCAGGTGATAGAGTCCACTGTGAGTTGTAACACTCACCATATCCTCCATTGAATGTTTTACTCTTTCCTTGAGGATAACCAAACTGATAGTCTGGCCTATAGAATGGTTGTGGATTCTGTTATGCCGGTGGGTAGACTGGTGGCCCCATTATTGAATCATGTGGGAGTTGATAGCTTTGGGTTGATTCTACTTGTGAGGATGGGAATGCATGTTCTTCATGTTTCTTGATGATTTGTGCTGCCACTTGTTTGAAATTTCGAAACTTTGGGTATGGTAAATCATCATCTTCTTCTTCCTTAGAAATATGAAGAATTGTATGGTTCTCACCACGCTTTGCTGCGAATGGGTTTTCCCATTCTGACCCTGATTCCTATTTTTGTATGGCGAGATTTTCATCCTATTGTGGTAGGTATTCATCAAGAAATTCTAGCTGATTTTGTGCAAGTCTTTCTTTTATGACAAGAACCTTTCCGCCACTTCGTTCATCATCATCCCAATCACTTCTTTCTTCTAAAATAGTTACCTTTCCTGGGGTAACTTCATCATCTAAGAATTCATCTCCCCAACCAGTTGCTGCAATTTCTTCTATTGAGATTGTGTTTGGTGGTGCATCATACCTGACATAATAATCCCATTTTCCAGATGGTTCCCCAAGTGTTGACCATTTTTCCCATGACTTTTGCCTTGATCGTTTTGGTTTGTTTGATCGCCTAACTTTATTTAATGGTTCTTCTTCTAGGATTCTTGCTTCATTTAAGCAATTTTCACAGAAACATACGTCATAAGAGATATGTTCTTCTTGCGAAGCTTGTAAGCAGATTTCTATGAAGTGTTTTTCGTCTTCATCCAAGTTATCATTTCTTATTACTTCTCGGTCATGCTGATCAACTGAGTATCTTGGTGGTTGAGATGTTTGCCGGTACCTTTCAAATC
Source organism: Tanacetum coccineum (assembly GCA_026074375.1). NCBI lineage: Eukaryota > Viridiplantae > Streptophyta > Magnoliopsida > Asterales > Asteraceae > Tanacetum > Tanacetum coccineum. Next base: position 48,714 of record BQNB010016179.1, read on the forward strand.
GGAGACTTACCGATCTATTTAGCCTTTCATTTACTGCAACCCTTGATGGGACTCGTACTGAAGTTTGCTCTGGTGGCTTTAGATGCCAGCTCATTCCTTCTTATTCTTCAATACTCCTTCTTTCACCAAGAATTGCTATGATGCCAGCTGTGGTGAGGTGATCCACAACGTTTTCTACGCTGTATTAGAATCCTATATAACTGGTATTTGATAATCTGCCTGTTAAGGCCATTGTTATCAGTAAGTTACTTTCACCACCTAGCTAAGTATCATACCCATGAGTCTGTATAGCAACTTCTACATGATTGTGGAAGTCATTGACACTTAGAATCATATCAGGGAATATATCGACTAACTATGTTCCTGCCGAGAGGTCTACTTTCATGGTTGCAATAATTTGTCGGCTATCTTCCCATCTAGTGTCTCGGAGGACAACTAGAGCATTTGTTCTGGCACTTCTCCAGTGAAGTGCGTGTAGCCTTATCATGAGAATCCCTAAGTGGATATGCTAAAGTCCTGAATTTATCAGGCTTTCATAAGACTCTTTATTGCATAATCGAAGATTCATTTGATTTTCACCAACACACAAAATTCTTTGTTCAGAGTAATGTTTATATACTCTGTGTCTTGATGTACTTCTATTATTTGAATAGAGTACTTCTGCTAGAACAAGATTTGCTCACCTTTCTCTTAATATTTCAAGCTGTCTTTCTGGGTCTACAGGTGTTTCAAGAGTCCGATTGTAATTATTCCTTCCAAACACTCTTCTTGTTGTTCTAGCTACTTGATGCCTATTTTGGGCCATTTGTCGATAGCAGCGGATTTGATCTTCTTGAGTTGGAAGTTCTGTTTGTGTTTGTGTAGAACTTCTGTTGAGGATGCTTGGTCTTCTGGAAGTCATTTCTTTGACTCTTTTTCAAACTGTTCTTTAAAAATTTTATTGGGATCTTCAAAGACGTGTATTTTTCTGTTTATTCTTTTTATCGGGAGTTTCCACTGATGGAGAAATTATCAAGTCTTTTGGCTAGGCTTGATATTGATTCTTCAAGGTCAGCGGGCTGAACTCTTTTTCTTTAATCGTATGAATTTCCTACTTGAGCTTATCAAACTTTTCTTCTAGCTCAACTAACTTTTGACTTTGCTTAGTGGCCAAATAAAGTAAAGTGTTATTTTGTTTTATAACAGCGTTTACTTGATTAGTCAGACCTCCCTTGTAATCAGATGTTTTTGCAAAACCAACTGCTGGTGATTCGAGATCTTCAGTAGCTTGTATAGCTTCTTGATATTCAGTTGTTGCCTTTTGATTGGCCAGAATCATCCGGTGATGAGCTTCTTAACTTCGTGAAGAAGGTGTTCAACGTTCTGGATCTTCTTATTAAGATCTTCTGTTAGTCTAAGGGCTTCTTTTTCGACTAACTTTGGTTGCTCAGTTATTTCTTGAACAAGGTTTAAGACTTCTCTTTTAGTGAGTGGTTTGGACTGTTGTATCTCAGTTGAGATTTGTTGAAGGCTTTTTCTGGTTTCACTCTGTGTTTTTCTCAGTAATTCCTCACAAGATTCAAGCTTTTCTTGACAATTTTGGACTCTAGACTCAAGTTCTTTTTGTTTTTCAGAAATACTTTTGTAATTTTTGAGTGCTACCTTAGAAAATAGATTTAAACGATTATAAACACAAGCTAGATTATTAGCTAAATCGGTTGATGTAGGCTTAGGACTATCTTTATGAAAGACGATATATTCAGGATCTACAGTTCGTGAATTATCGTACCAATACTGTATTTCTTGCTCAAAGCGCTCGGACATAACATTAAAAACTTCAAAGGATAAATTTACAAACTTGTTTTAGATTCACCAAACGGTTAACTTCAAACTTTTCCCGTTTCTTACGGTACTTTTTATAAAGAAGCAATTGCGCTGTCTTTTATAAAAAACAAGTGGTTTTATGAAAAAAATTAATAGAAATGTTACTGTAGAAATACAAATTATTGATAGAATAATACCTTTACTGCTTTTCCTGAATATACCTGAAGGGTTTAGCCTTCCATAGAGCTAAGAACGTTTTGATTCAAAGCTCTGATACCAAGATGAAAATTACGTTGCCGGAATTTTTATCTTGTATTAAAGCTCAAAATCTAAAACTTTAAATTACAAGTTACTTAAAACACACCTTTTTATTAAAATACTGCGGAAGCTTGATGTTACAAGGGTAGTGGTAGTAGTAGTGATGGTGGTTTTCGATGATTTTTACAAACGATTACAACTGCCTTTTATAGGCTATATGAAAAGGAATAAACTAAGCATATGCTTTTAGCATAAAGCATATGCTTTGGCATCTGGCATATTATAGGGAATAAACCATGGCATATGCCAGGAAATATTCAGAGCCATTATTAATACAATAATTCACAATAATTAAACATAGGTGGTGGGGCCGACGTTTTTTTATCTTTTTATCTTTTGTAGACTTTTGTTACATACGGGCCCTTTGAGCTTCTGGACAAAGTGGAACGGGTTATTCAATTTTAACTCTTGCAGACAATAATCATCCCATCCCGGGTCCACAATTAAAATTGAATCGTCACTGCTTTCGTCATCTTCTAGAAACCCTTTCCTATTGTAGCGGTATTTGCCATCGTCTTTGATTGCGTCATTTTCTAAGTAGTTAGATGTTATTGCGTCCCAATCTATATGCCAGGGCTTTCAGTTCGATGAGGATTCTTCTGGCTTCTTTGTTTTGAATTCGAACATCTTCTCTTTTATCTGACCAGTGGTTGTCTTTGGTTGATTGTCCAAAGCATATTTGAGCTTTGTATTGTATGATTACTTGTAGGTTTCGCATGGCTTTAACTGCTTCTTTTGCTTCGGCAAGTTCAAGGTCTTGAGCGACTGATCTCCATGCATCAAATTTATCCATTCTGATTAGGGTTTGATTGGCCTTGAGCTGGTAACATTTGTATAGTGCTCCTGTTTCTTCAGGTGTGAAGGTAGTTTTTGTGAAGATTCTAGGAAGTGGTTGGAAATCTTCATGACTTCTTCGCAAGTAGTCTTCATATTCTTCTGAAAGGCATTGGGGGACTGTAGAACTTCCTCCACAAAGTAAAGAGATGCTGCAGTTAATTCCTTTATTTCTCTTGTGCATTCTGCAAAAGAAAGGTTAACAAGTCTTGAAAGAGAATCAGCAAGGGTGTTATGTTTTCCTTCTATGTGTTCTATGTTAATTTTGACGCCTGTTCCTGTGACTGCATCTGCAAACTTGATCCATCTAACCCTTGAGGATTTATTGCTATTAGTTTTGTTGTAAAAACTAATGATGGCTTGACAATCTGTTCTTAGAGTGACTTCTTGTTTGTCAAGGTAGTAAATCTTCAATTTCTCCAAGGTGTTAATGCATGCATTGATTTCGGCATCAATTGTGGATTGAGTTGTTGAGAATTTGCCACTTGCATATGCACAAATTCTTTCTGAACTTCTTGGATCCTCCTTGCTCTTTTTCCATTTGACTATTCCTCCCCATCCTTCCATGCATCCATCTGTTTCCAAGATGATGTGAGCATTTTCCGGTGGAATTTCCAGGTCCGGAAGGTTTTGAACTTGTTCTTTGATTTTTCTGACTAATTCATAATCAGAGGGCTTCAGTCTTTTATCTCCATGAGCATTTGTTTTTTCATAAAGTGGCCTTAAGAGTATCCCAAGCTTTGGGATATGATTTCGAGCATAATTAAGGATTCCTAAGAATGACCTTAATCCTTTCTTTGTCTTCAGCTCTTCTTCATTGAAGTTTACAATCTTCTTTATGATATGTGGTTGCAGTTTTATTGTTCCTTCTCCTATGACTGCTCCCAAGAAATCTACTGTTGAGACTGCTATCTTCATTTTTGTTGGAGATAAGACCAGACCATTATCTTCACAGATCTTTAACATTCTTTCCAAATGTTTTGCATGATCCTTTTCATTCTTTGAGAAAACCAGTATATCATCAATATATACTGCGATGAATGACTCTGTTCCTTTGAAGCATTTATCCATCTTTCTTTGGAATACTGCTGGTGCGTTTTTCAGGCCAAATGGCATAACCAGCCATTCATGAAGTCCTCCTGTAACTAAGAACGTAGTCCAAGGGATTGATTCTTCATCCATAGCGACTTGATGGAATCCTGATTTGAGATCAAACTTTGAGAATATTTTTGCACCTCCTATTCTCTTGATGATCGTATTTATGCCTGGTAGAGAGTATTGGTCCTTGTATGTGTTATCATTCAAGGATTTGTAGTTGAATACCATCCTCTCTTTTCCTTTAACTTCTCTTCCTGTTACAGGATCAATTGTTGTGCCTTGATTTTCGATCAATCGCATCGTTCTTTGCCTGCTTTTCTTGGGGGATATCAGATTTGAGAGGCTATCGACATGTTTTCTGAATAAGTCTTCCATTGCTGGTGTTACATGCTTTAATGGCCTGTCTTCTATTGTAATATCTGGGTTGATGATATCCAGTTTACAAAGCTCACCATTCTTTTTCCAGTGCTTTAGGGGTTCTTCTCCAATGTATCCCTGCTGTTTCAACCTATCAATGACAGGTTTGAATTGTTCTTGGAATGCCCTACTTCCTTCTTGGTTGAAATAAATGGATTCATTTATTTCTAGGAATTCTTCTTCACTGACTTCTAACTCAGCAATTTCTGCAATTTCAGTTTGGTTTGAAGTCTTGATTTTAGTGACCTTTTTGTAGATGGTTATTTCATCTCCTTCTATTCGAATTCCTCCTTTCATGGATCTTAAGAAGTTGGCTCCTATCAGCATTTCAATACCATTGTTGTCCCTCATATCAAAAGCATATATGAGAGGTATCTTGAATTTGTTTTCCTCAATTAGGAAATAGCCTTGCTTTATTCTATGAGTAGCCTGCTGTCTTGAATTTAAGCCATTGAAGACGACAGTCTGAGTTAGAGGCTCCAATGCTTCTTTTGGAATGACTTTCTTGTTTATGCAACATGCTGATGCTCCTGTGTCTATTATTGCAGTGGTTCCAAAAGCTGTGCAGTTAGGAATATCAAACTCAACTTTAACATTGTAAAGTTGATTGGTAATTTTCCTAATTTTTGGACTTGTAGTGGCGTTCCCAGAATAATGAACTTCTGTCTCTATGCAAGGCCTTGCAACATGAGTGTTTCCCAGTGGTGGAAACTCTTCTCTAGAAAACTGAGCTTCTGCTTCTTCTTCCTTCTTCTGCAACTGAGCTTTAAGCTCTCTTATTTCTTCATCTTTTTGTTCTTCAAGCCTTTCCTTTTCAATTCTGAGCTGATCAATGATTTTAAGGGCATCTGTGAGATCCCTTACTAACAAGCTTTCTTTTGACTGCCATATTTCTTCTTTCTTTTGCATAGCAGCTTTGTTTTCATAGTACTCTTTGGCTTGATCTCTGATCATCTGTTGCACTTGTTCTGTCTTTTCTTTCAAAAGTTCTTTAAGAAGCTTTACTTCATTGCTGTTGAAGTCCTTTTCTTCTTCTGGTTTTTGGGGCTGTTTTCTTTTGACATTAACTGTTTTGCCAAGATAATTTCTTGCACAAAGGGCACATGTTGTGAGTTGGCATTTGGGGATTGTTAAGTCTTGATATGCTTGTGGTTAGTAATCCCACATGTAATAGCAGATGGTATTGTTTTGTGACGTGTTTTTCTTTCCATTCATGCTCACTTCTTTACTTTTGGTCTGGTATCTTTGTTGGTTTCCACGATCGACGGCTGAACCATTTGGCTATCTTTGTTGGTGGGCCAGGATGGCAACTTAAAAGATGATGACTAAATTGATTATCTTTCTCTTCCTGCTCATTATCCACTCTCATCATCCTCTTTCTTTTTGTCATAAAGAATGTTTCTTCAACAGAGAGTTATCTTGGACCATAATCATGATACTTTGATGAGTAGCAACTTCTCACTTTGATATGCTATAAACAACGCTATTCATCAAAATCTGCTAAAACTATCCTAATTGTCATCAAGTCCATTTCTTGATTAGACAAGGGATCTTGCAATGTTTCCTAAGTTTACTTCTGCTATCTTTTGCAAAATGCCTTCCTTTCCACAAATTTAAGCATGTGCACTTCTTTACTCGTCTCTATGTCTTTGTATTTCTTTTGGAATGGTTTTACATGAGAATTATGCGGCTTTCCTTTGTATGTTCTTGATTTTCTCATTCCATACTTATTCCTATTATTTTTGTAATAGCCAGGAATTGGTATGGCAGAACAAAGAGACAAATCTCTTAATTCTTTGGCGAGTGCTGCATCTTTACACATTTTCGAGACGAAAGTATGAGTAAACTTGATTGCAGGTAAACTCCTGAGTTAAGACCAGGATGTTTCGTCCTGAATGATTCCTCAATCTTTTTGGATAGGGAAGGTGGAAGTTTGGCAAAAAGCTTTTTTGTTGTTAAAGGAAAATATTAATCTTCTGATTGGATGCAATGGCCTGAAATTTCTAAGAAGGGACCACAAATTTTGGTTTCTTCACAAGTTATCCTATCCAAGTCCCTATATGCTCTGTCTTGCTCATCAGTTGAGCCACGATATGGGTCTTCTAGCAGAATTAACTGCCTCACCTATAAGGTTATATTTTGTGGTTCATCTGCAATTGCTTCAAGAGCAGAATATGCTTCTAGAAACACGGTTCACCATTATTGCCACATTAACTTCTCACTTTCTCCCAAAAGGTTTTCCACAAAGGCTAACTTTGCTTTATTGTCAGACCATGTTTGATTATTAAGTCTATTGATTGTTATAGACTCCATTGGATATCACTTCTGACCTTAGACTTGGGTCTGCTGGTAACACGAGCATTACTCTGGATTCTGTCCATGCCGGTGGTAGAGTCCACTGTGAGTTGTAATACTCACCATATCCTCCACTGAATGTTTTACCTTTTCCTTGAGGATAACCAAACTGATAGTCTGGCCTATAGAATGGTTGTGGATTCTGTTGCGCCGGTGGGTAGACTGATGGCCCCATGATTGAATCATGTGGGGGTTGATAGCTTTGGGTTGATTCTTCTTGTGAGGTGGATGGGAATGCATGTTCTTCATGTTTCTTGATGATTTGTGCTGCCACTTGTTTGAAGTTTCGAAACTTTGGGTATGGCAAATCATCATTTTCTTCTTCTTTAGAAAGATGAAGAATTGTATGGTTCTCACCACGCTTTGCTGCGAATGGGTTTTCCCATTCTGACTCTAATTCTTGCTTTTGTATGGCGAGATGTTCGTCCCATTGTGGTAGGTATTCATCAAGAAATTCTTGCTGATTTTGTGCAAGTCTTTCTTGTATGACAAGAACCTTTCCGCCACTTCGTTCATCATCATCCCAATCACTTCTTTCTTCTAAAATAGTTACCTTTCCTGGGGTAACTTCATCGTCTGAGAATTCATCTCCCCAACCAGTTGCTGCAATTTCTTCTATTGGGGTTGTGTCTGGTGGTGCATCATACTTGACATAATAATCCCATTTTCCAGATGGTTCCCCAAGTGTTGACCATCTTTCCCATGACCTTTGCCTTGATCGTTTTGGTTTATTGGATCGCCTAACTTTATTTAATGGTTCTTCTTCTAGGATTCTTGCTTCATTTAAGCAACTTTCACAGAAACATACGTCATAAGAGATATGTTCTTCTTGAGGAGTTTGTAAGCAGATTCCTATGAAGTGTTCTTCATCTTCATCCAAGTTATCATTTCTTATTACTTCTCGGTCATGCTGATCAACTGAGTATCTTGGTGGTTGAGGTGTTTGTCGGTATCTTTAATTCAGAGACTTTCCGATCAATTTGTCTTTCATTTACTGCACACCCTTGATGGGATACGTACTAAGTTGCTCAGGTGGCTTTAGATGCAGCTCATTCCTTCTAAACTCTTCTTTACTCCTTTCTTTCTCCAGGAGTTGCTGTGATGCCAGTTGTGGTGAGGTGATCCACAACATTTTCCATGTTATATTGGAATCCCATATAACTGGTATTTGATAACCTGCCTGTTAAGGCTATTGTTATCAGTAAGTTACTTTCACCTTGCCAAGTATCATACCCATGAGTCTGTATAGCAACTTCTACATGATTGTGGAAGTCATTGACACTTAGAATCATATCAGGGAATGTATAGACTAACTGCGTTCCTGCCGAGAGGTCTACTTCCATGGTTGCAATAATTTGTCGGCTATCTTCCCATCTAGTGTCTCGGAGGACAACTAGAGCATTTGTTCCGGCACTTCTCCGGTGGAGTGCGTGTAGCCTTATCATGAATATCCCTAAGTGGATATGCTGAAGTCCTGAATTTCTCAGGCTTTCATAAGACTCTTCATTGCATAATCGAAGATTTATTTGATTTTCACCAACACACAAAATTCTTTGCTCAGAGTAATGTTCATATACTCTGTGTCTTGCTGTACTTCTATTATTTGAATAGAGTACTTCTGCTGGAACAAGATTTGCTCGCCTTTCTCTTGATATTTCAAGCTGTCTTTCTGGGTCTACAGCTGTTTCAAGAGTTCGATTGTAATTATTCCTTCCAAACACTCTTCTTGTTGTTCTAGCTACTTGATGCCTATTTCGGGCCATTTGTCGGTAGCCGCGGATTTGATCTTCTTGAGTTGGTAGTTCTGTTTGTGTTTGTGTGAATTCTGTGAGGATGCTTGGTCTTCTATAGGTCTTTCTTTGACTCTTTTTCAAACTGTTCTTTTAAGATTTTATTGGGATTTTCAAAGACGCGTATTTTTCCGTTTATTTTTTTCACCAGGAGTTTTCCACTGATGGAGAAATTATCAAGTCTTTTGGCTAGGCTTGATATTGAGTCTTCAAGGTTAGCGGGCTGAACCTCTTTTTCTTTAATTGTATTAATTTCCTGCTTGAGCTTATCAAGCTTTTCTTCTAACTCAACTAACTTCTGACTTTGCTTAGTGGCCAAATAAAGTAAAGTGTTATTTTGTTTAATAACAGCGTTTACTTGATTAGTCAGACCTTCTTTGTAATCAGATGTTTTTGCAAAACCAACTGCTGGTGATTCGAGATCTTCAGTAGCTTGTATAGCTTCTTGTCTTCTTGATATTCAGTTGTTGCCTTTTGATTGGCAAGACTTATCCGGTGATGAGCTTCTTAACTTCGTGAAGAAGGTGTTCAACCTTCTGGATCTTCTAATTAAGATCTTCTTTTAGTCTAAGGGCTTCTTTTTCGACTAACTTTGGTTGCTCGGTTATTTCTTAAACAAGGTTTAAGACTTCTCTTTTAGTGAGTGGTTTGGACTGTTGTATCTCAGTTGAGATTTGTTGAAGGCTTTTTCTGGTTTCACTATGTGTTTTTCTCAGTAATTCCTTACAAGATTCAATCTTTTCTTGACAATTTTGGACTCTAGACTCAAGTTCTTTTTGTTTTTTAGAAATACTTTTGTAATTTTTAAGCGTTAGAAAGATGAAGAATTTGTAAACGGTTTCTCAAACCACCAAGCTTTGCTGCGAGTGGGTTTTCCCATTCCGACTCTGATTCCTTCTTTTGTATAGCGAGATTTTCATCCCATTATGGTAGGTATTCATCAAGAAATTATTGCTAATTTTGTGCAAGTCTTTCTTATCAACCCCCACATGATTCAATCATGGGGCCACCAGTCTACCCACCGGCACAACAAGATCCACAACCATTCTATAGGCCAGACTATCAGTTTGGTTATCCTCAAGGAAAAGGTAAAATATTCAGTGGAGTGCATATGGTGAGGTATTTACAAACTCATAGTGGACTCTACCACCGGCATGGACAGAATCTGGAGTAATGCTTTGTTTAATTACCAGCAGAGACCCAGGCCTATGTCAGAAGTAATCAATCCAGTATGGGAGTCTATAACAATCAATAGACTTAACAATCAAACATGGTCTGACAATAAAGCAAAGTTAGCTTTTGTAGAAAATCTTCTTGGAGAAAGTGAGAAGTTAATGTGGCAGCAATGGCGAACTGCATACCCAGGAGCATATTCTGCTCTCGAAGCAATTGCAGACAAACAACAAAATATAACATCACAAGTGAGGTAGTTAATCCTGTTAGAAGACCCATATCGTGCCTCAACAGATTAAGCACAGAATAGGCGCAATAGGGACTTTAGGGACAGTAAAAACCTGTGAAGACACCAAAAAATTTGTGTCATTTGTATAAGATTTATAGGCCAATGGCAACCAAATCAGAAGATTGTAATTTTCCTTTAAAAACAACGCAAAAGCCTTTTTGGCCAAACTTCCCACCTTTCCTATCCAAAAAGATGAGGTATCATTCAGGGCACTACAATCCTGGTCTTAGCTCAAGAGTTTTACCGGCAATCAAGTTTACTTATACTTTCATCTTAGAAATGTGTAAAGATGCAGCACTCGCTAAAGAATTAAGAGATTTGTCTCTTTGTTCTGCCATACCAATTCCTGGTTATTACAAAAATAATAGGAAGAATTTTGGAATGAGAAAATCAAGAACATACAAAGGAAAGCCGCATAATTCTCATGTAAAACCATTCAAGAGAAAATACAAAGACGATAGAGGATGAGTGAAGAAGTGCAAATGCTTTATTTGTGGAAAGGAAGGGCATTTTTCAAAAGATTGCAGAAGTAAACAAGGAAACATTGCAAGATCAGCTGTCTATCAAGAATTGGACCTTGATGACAATTGGGATATTGTTTAGGCAGATTTTGATGATAGCAGTGTTTATAGCATATCAGAAGGAGAAGGTGATACTCATCAAAGTATCAGTGTTATGGTCCAAGATACTCCTGTTGAAGAAACAATCTTCATGGCAATAGAAGAAGATGATGATAGTGATGACGAGCTAGAAGTCCAAAAATTAGGAAAATTACCAATCAACTTTTTAATGTTAAAGTTAAGTTTGATATTCCTAACTGCACAGCTTTTGGAACCACTGCAATAATAGACACATGAGCATCAACATGTTTCATAAACAAGAAAGTCATTCCAGAAGAAGCACTGGAGCCTCTAACTCAGACTGTCGTCTTCAATGGTTTAAATTCAAGTCAACAGACAACTCATAAAATAAAGAAAGGCTATTTCCTAATTGAGAAAAGCAAATTCAAGATACCTCTCATATATGCTTTTGATATGAGAGACAACAATGGTATTGAAATGCTGAAAGGAGCTAACTTCCTAAGATCCATGAAAGGAGGAATTCGAGATATAGAAGGTATGAAAATAACCACAACAAAAAGTTCACTAAAATTCAAGACTTCAAACCAACTGAAATTGCAGAAAATTAACTGAGTTAGAAGTCAGAGAAAAGAAGAATTCCCAAAATAAATGAATCTATTTATTTTCAACCAAGAAGAAGTAAGGCATGGTCCAAGAACAATTCACACCTGTTCATATGATAGGTTTGAAACTAGCAGGAAAGCATTAGAGAAGAACCCTCAAGCACTGGAAAAAACAATGGTGAAGCTTTGTAAACTGAAATCATCAATCCAGATATACAATAGAAGGATAGATCATTAAAAGCCTGTAACACCAGCAAGAGAAGACTTATTCATAAAACATGTCGATATTCTTCTCAAAAAAAATTTGTTCTATCTGCCTAAGTAAAAGCAGGCATAGAACGATGGCGATAGGATCGTGAAATTCAGGAACAATATTGATTCCTACAACAGAAAGAGAAGTAAAAGGAAAAAGAGAGGAGTGTATTCAACTACAAATCCTTGAAATGATTATACACCTACAAGGGAGGACCAGTACTCTCTACCAAGGCATAAATACGATCATCAAAGAAAATTAGGGGAAGGTTAGCAAAAATATTCTTAAAGTTTGAAAAAATCTCAAATCAGGATTTCCATCCAGTTGCTAGTGGATGAAGAAACAATCCCCATGACTGCATTCTTCAGTTCCAGAGGACTCTAGTCTTGAATGGCTGGTTATGCCATTTGGCCTGAAAAACGCACCAGCAGTATTCCAAAGAAAGATGGATAAATGCTTCAAAGGTACAGAGTCATTCATCGCAGTATATATTGATAATATACTGGTTTTCTCAAAAAATGAAAAAGATCATGCAAAACATTTGGAAAAAATGTTAAAGATCTGTGAAGAAACGTCTGGTCCCTTATCTCCAACAAAAATGAAGATAGCTAAGTCTCAACAGTAGATTTATTAGGAGCAGTTGTAGGAGAAGGAACTATAAAGCTTGCAACCACATATCCAATAAAGGAAGATTGTAAAACTTCAAGATGAAGAAGAGTTGAAGACAAAGAAGGGATTAAGGTCATTCTTAGGAATCCTTAATTACGCTCGAAATCATATCCCAAACTTGGGAATAACACTAAGACAACACTTTAATGAAAATACAAATGCTCATGGAGATAGAATCCCACTGACTATGAATTTAGTCAGAAAAACAAAGATAGAAGAGTTCAAAATCTTCCGGACCTGAAAGTTTTCCCTGGCAATTCCAACGGAAAATGCTCACACATCATCAATGGAAACAGATGGATGCATAGAAGGATGGGGAGGAATAGTCAAATGGAAAAGAGCCAGGAGGATCCAAGAAAGTTCAGAAAGAAATTTGTGGCATATGCAAGTGGCAAAATTCTCAACAACTCAACCACAATTGATGCGAAATCAATGCCATGCAAATAACACCATTGGAGAAATGAAGATTTTACTACCTGGACAAACAAGAAAGTCCACTCTAAGAACAAATGTCAAGCTATCATTAGTTTTTTACAACAAAAATAATAGTAATAGAATCCGTCAAGGGTTTAGTATGGAACAAGTTTAAGATGCAGTCACAGGAACAGGCGTTAAAATTAACAAAGAGAACACCTAGAGGGAAAGCCCATAAACACCCTTCTGATAATCTCTTTTCGAGACATGTTTAACCTTTGTTTTGCAGAATGCACATTATAAATATGGAATTAGCGGCAGCAGCAGGCGTCTCTACACAGTGTAAGAAGTTTAAACAGTCCCACCGCAAAGTCCTTTCAAAGAATATGAAGACTACCTGCGAAGAAGTCATGAAAAGATTTTCAAAACCATACTTCCTAAGAATCTTCATAAAAACTATCTTGCACACCTGAAGAACCAGGAGCACTTGTAACAAAAACGCTACAACTCAAGGCTAATCAAACACCAATCAGAATGGATGATCCTGATACATGGAAGAACAGTCCGCATTAAGGAACCTTGAACTCTTTTACCACAAAAGAAGTCAGTTAAAGCTGATGCGAAAAACCTACAAGTCAATCATACAATGCAAAGCTGCAAATATGCTTTTGGACAATCAACCAAAGACAAAAAAAACCACGGTCAGATCAACGAGAAGAATGATTCGGAGGTACAAACAAAGAAAGCTAAAAGAATCCACTCGATAAAACCGGGAAACAAAGAAGCCCCTCGCACAAGATATTGGTATGCAATAACATCTAACCCCTCAGAAGAAGACGCAAAATCAAACGATGACGGAAAATAACCTGTTACACTAAACATAAACAGGGAAAGTATTACAAAAGAAATGACGAAAGCAGGTGACGATTCAATTTTTAAAAATTGTGGACCCGGGATGGGAAATGATTATAGTTTACAAGCTTACAGAATTTAATCTGTCCCATTCCACTTTGTCCAAAGGCTCGAAAGGCTCCTCATGTAAAATGTTACCGTAGAAATACAAATTATTGATAGAATAATACCTTTACTGCTTTTCCTGAATATACCTGAAGGGTTTAGCCTTCCATAGAGCTAAGAACGTTTTGATTCAAAGCTCTGATACCAAGATGAAAATTACGTTGCCAGGAATTTTTATCTTGTATTAAAGCTCAAAAACTAAAACTTTAAATTACAAGTTACTTAAAACACACCTTTTTATTAAAATACTGCGGAAGCTTGATGTTACAAGGGTAGTGGTAGTAGTAGTGATGGTGGTTTTCGATGATTTTTACAAACGATTACAACTGCCTTTTATAGGCTATATGAAAAGGAATAAACTAAGCATATGCTTTTAGCATAAAGCATATGCTTTGGCATCTGGCATATTCTAGGGAATAAACCATGGCATATGCCAGGGAATATTCTGAGCCATTATTAATACAATAATTCACAATAATTAAACATAGATGGTGGGGCCGACGTTTTTTTTATCTTTTTATCTCTTTTGGACTTTTGTTACATACGGGCCCTTCGAGCTTCTGGACAAAGTGGAACGGGACGATTCAATTTTAACTCTTGCAGACAATAATCATCCCATATTATTATATCAGGTATGATGCACCACCAGACACAACCCCAATAGAAGAAATTGCAGCAACTAAGAATTCAGTCCATGGGATTGATTCTTCATCCATAGCAACTTGATGGAATCCTAATTTTAGATCAAACTTTGAGAATATCTTTGCACCTCCTATTCTCTTGATGATCGTATTTATGCCCGGTAGAGAGTACTGGTCTTTGTATGTGTTGTCATTCAAGGATTTGAAGTTGAATACCATCCTCTCTTTTCCTTTAATTCTCTTCCTGTTACAGGATCAATTGTTGTTCCTGAATTTACGATCATCGCCATCGTTCTATGCCTGCTTTTACTTAGGCGGATAGCACCAATTTTGAGAAGGCTATCGACATGTTTTCTGAATAAGTCTTCTATTGCTGGCATTACATGCTTTAATGGTCTGTCTTCTATTGTAATATATGGGTTGATGATATCCAGTTTACAAAGCTCACCATTCTTTTTCCAGTGCTTTAGGGGTTCTTCTCCAATGTATCCTTGCTGTTTCAACCTATCAATGACAGGTTTGAATTGTTCTTGGAATGCCCTACTTCCTTCTTGGTTGAAATAAATAGATTCATTTATTTCCAGGAATTCTTCTTCACTGACTTCTAACTCAGCAATCTCTGCAATTTCTGTTTGGTTTGAAGTCTTGATTTTAGTGACCTTTTTGTAAATGGTTATTTCATCTCCTTTTATTCGAATTCCTCCTTTCATGGATCTTAAGAAGTTGGCTCATATCAGCATCTCGATACCATTGTTGTCCCTCATATCAAAGGCATAAATGAGAGGTATCTTGAATTTATTTCCTTCAATTAGGAAATAGCCTTGCTTTATCTTATGAGTAGCCTGTTGTTTTGAATTTAAGCCATTAAAGAAGACAATTTGAGTTAGAGGCTCCAGTGCTTCTTTCGGAATGACTTTCTTGTTTATATAGCATGCTGATGCTCCTGTGTCTATTATTGCGGTAGTTCCAAAAGCCGTGCAGTCAGGAATATCAAACTCAACTTTAACATTGTAAAGTTGATTGGTAATTTTCCTAATTTTTAGACTCGTAGTGGCGTTCCCAGAATAATAAACTTCTGTCTCTATGCAAGGTCTTGCAATATGAGTGTTTCCCAGTGGTGGAAACTGTTCTCTAGAAAACTGGACTTCTGCTTCTTCTTCCTTTTTCTGCAACTGAGCTTTAAGCTCTCTTATTTCTTTATCTTTTTGTTCTTCAAGCCTTTCCTTTTCAATTCTGAGCTGATCAATGATTTTAAGGGCATCTATGAGGTCCCTTATTAACAAACTTTCTTTTGACTGCCATATTTCTTCTTTCTTTTGTATAGCAGCTTTATTTTCATAGTACTCTTTGGCTTGATCTCTGATCATCTGTTGCACTTGTTCTGTCTTTTCTTTCAAAAGTTCTTTAAGAAGCTTTACTTCATTGCTATTGAAGTCTTTTTCTTCTTCTGATTTTTGAGGTTGTTTTCTTTTGACATTAACTGTTTTGCCAAGATAATTTCTTGTACAAAGGGCACATGTTGTGAGTTAGCATTTAGAACAGTTAAGCCTTGACATGTCTATGGTTAGCATTTAGTAGCTTGTATAGCTTCTTGATATTCAGTTGTTGCCTTTTGATTGGCAAGACTCATCCGGTGATGAGCTTCTTAACTTCGTGAAGAAGGTGTTCAACCTTCTGGATCTTCTAATTAAGATCTTCTTTTAGTCTAAGGGCTTCTTTTTCGACTAACTTTGGTTGCTCAGTTATTTCTTGAACAATGTTTAAGACTTCTCTTTTAGTGAGTGGTTTGGACTGTTGTATCTCAGTTGAGATTTGTTGAAGGCTTTTTCTGGTTTCACTTTGTGTTTTTCTCAGTAATTCCTTACAAGATTCAAGCTTTTCTTGACAATTTTGGACTCTACACTCAAGTTTTTTTTTGTTTTTTAGAAATACTTTTGTAATTTTTGATTGCTACCTTAGAGAATATATTTAAACGACTATAAACACAAGCTAGATTATTAGCTAAATCGGTTGTTGTTGGTTTAGGACTATCTTTATGAAAGACGATATATTCAGGATCTACAGTTCGTGAATTATCGTACCAATACTGTATTTCTTGCTCAAAGCGCTCGGACATAACATTAAAAACTTCAAAGGATAAATTTACAAACTTGTTTTAGATTCACCAAACGGTTAACTTCAAACTTTTCCCGTCTCTTACGGTACTTTTTATAAAGAAGCAATTGCGCTGTCTTTTATAAAAAACAAGTGGTTTTATGAAATTTTTAATAGAAATGTTACCGTAGAAATACGAATTATTGATAAAATAATACCTTTACTGCTTTTCCTGAATATACCTGAAGGACTTAGCCTTCCATAGAGCTAAGAACGTTTTGATTCAAAGCTCTGATACCAAGATGAAAATTACGTTGCCAGGAATTTTTATCTTGTATTAAAGCTCAAAAACTAAAACTTTAAAGTACAAGTTACTTAAAACACACCTTTATATTAAAAATACTGCGGAAGCTTGATATTACAAGGGTGGTGGTGGTAGTAGTAGTGGTGGTGGTTTTCTGTGAAGATAATGGTCTGGTCTTATCTCCAACAAAAATGAAGATAGCAGTCTCAACAGTAGATTTCTTGGGAGCAGTCATAGGAGAAGGAACAATAAAACTGCTACCACATATCATAAAAGATTGTAAAACTTTAATGTCGAAGTATAGTGAAGACAAAGAAGGATTTAAGGTCATTCTTAGGAATCCTTAATTATGCTCGAAAATCATTCCCACAAGCTTGGGATACTCTTAAGGACACTTTATGAAAAAACAAATGCTCATGGAGATAAAAGACTGAAGCCCTCTGACTACGAATTAGTCAGAAAAATCAAAGGACAAGTTCAAAATCTTTCGGACCTTGAAATTCCACTAGAAAATGCTTACATCATCTGGAACTGATGGTGCATGGATAAGGATGGGGAGGAAAAGTCAATGGAAAAAGAGAAGGAGGGATCAAGAAGTTCAAAAAGAATTTGTGCATTGCAAGTGGCTAATCAACACTAATCTACAATTGATGCCGAAATCAATGCATGCATTAACACCTTGGAAAAATTGAAGATTTACTACATTGACAAACAAGAAGTAACTCTAAGAACAAATTGTCAAGCCATCATTAGTTTTTATAAAAAAACTAATAGCAATAAATCCTCAAGGGTTAGATGGATCAAGTTTGCAGATGCAGTCATAGGAACAGGCGTCAAAATTAACATAGAACACATAGAAGGAAAACATAACACCCTTGCTGATTCTCTTTCAAGACTTGTTAACCTTTGTTTTGCAGAATGCACAGGAGAAATGAAGGAATTAGCAGCAGCAACTCTTTACTCAGTGGAGGAAGTTCTACAGTCCCCCAATGCCTTTCAGAAGAATATGAAGACTACCTGCGAAGAAGTCATGAAGATTTCCAACCACTTCCTAGAATCTTCACAAAAACTATCTTCACACATGAAGAACCAGGAGCACTATACAAACGATACCAGCTCAAGGCCAACCAAACCCCAATCAGAATGGATAAATCTGATGCATGGAGATCAGTCGCTCAAGACCTTAAACTTTCAGCAGCAAAAGAAGTAGTTAAAGCAATGCGAAACCTACAAGCAATCATACAATACAAAGCTCAAATATGCTTTGGACAATCAACCAAAGATAACCACTGGTCAGATCAGAGAGAAGATGTTCGAGTTTAAAACAAAGAAGCCAGAAGAATCCTCATCGAACTTGAAGCCCTGGCACAAAGATTGGGACGCAATAACATCTAACCACTTAAAAGAAGACGCAATCAACGACGACGGTGAATACTGCTACAACTGGAAAGGATTTCTAGAAGATGACGAAAGCAGTGGGACGGCTTCAATTTTTATTGTGGAACCCAGGATGATGGTTATTGTTACAAGTGTTAAAATTGAATCGTCCTGTTCCACTTTGTCCAGAAGCACGAAAGGCCCGCATGTAACAAAAGTCCACAAAAGATAAAAAGATAAAAAAAAGGTCGGCCTACCACTTATGTTTAATTATTGTAAATTATTATTAATAATGGCTCAGAATATTCCCTGGCATATGCCATGGTTTATTCCCTAGAATATGCCAGATGCTAAAGCATATGCTTTATGCTAAAAGCATATGCTTAGTTTATTCCTTTTCATATAGTCTATAAAAGGCAGTTGTAATCGTTTGTAAAAATCATCGAAAACTACCATCACTACTACTACCACTACCCTTGTAACATCAAGCTTCTACAGTATTTTAATAAAAAAGTGTGTTTTAAGTAACTTGTAATTTAAAGTTTTAGTTTTTAAGCTTTAATACAAGATAAAAATTCCTGACAACGTAATTTTCATCTATCTCAAATCGTTCTTTATCATTAAAATTGTAAATAAAAAGTGTGTAGGTTGAATGAGTGAATATATAGAGATAAAGAATAAACGTCTGTCAAATGTCACCATTTTATGATTAAAAATAAAATAGGAGAATAAAATATAGATGTATTCTTTTAAAGATATAAGAGAAGAGTTTTTGTTATATATGTATCATATCTCTTTATTCTATTCTATTAGTGAGATAATGAGAATATTTGAACATGATTTTTATTTAAATGAATTAAAACATTCCTTTTATAAACAAATTAATTCATGCTCAATGAGTAGAGGTTAGCAAAACCCAAACTATGATGAAGAAATTTAGAAATTTAGATATCATTTCTGAATGACTAAGTGTGATAAATGTATGAAGCTTAATGAATGTGAATGTCAATGCGTGCATCATACCTAACCCATAAGAGATACAAATTGGCCATGAGTGTTAAAAAATAATTTTTCTACGACAAATACAATTATCTTCTAGTTTCCATGGCACAACTTGGCCAATATAATAAAAATCAAAGTTTTCATTCATAACGGCGACGATGGTTATAATAATCGTGACAGAGTCTGATGCAACCGTCAACAAGTACCAAGAAGGCAGATGGCCATGGGGAAAAAGACAAAAGCATCTAAAAGACAGGCTGGCTTTTATTCTATCAAACACCGTTGTGAGGTACAATGATTAAATTATTCATATAGAGTAAGAATCTCTCGAATGTTTACATAACATCCTTTTCTTACAAAACATAAAGAAACTAAAAACTTTATAAATTTGTTTACAAAATGACTAATCCAGCTCATCTAAAAAATCTTTTTAAAGATTTACAACAAGAAATTCTTGAAACAAAAGAATATATTTCTGATATTGATAAATCTATCCTTAGACTTACCAATAGATATAAATCCAGCCTTGAAGAAGGGGGATATGAACATCCGATGACAATAGCAAGAGTTGCTAGCCATCAAAAACAAACAAAAATTTGTTTACAAGAACGTCTAAAGATCTTTAGGCAAAGGGCTGCTGCCCTACAAGTATAAAGACACTACAGGAATGAATTCTTTTCTTCTTGTTTTTGTTGCTGATAAAGGACTTCATGATTCCTTTATTTCAAAAAATTATTCCGTGTTTTATTGGTATCAGAGCCATGAACAATGAGCTCTTTGACTAATAGTCCGGATCATTCTTCTCAAGAAGATGATGAAAACCATCGAATTTCCTTTTCGGAATCCCTTTTCGGAAATCGAATATGATTTGATGGTAGGTTCTTATGGTTAAGATCAAGGGACCTTCTACACAACATTTCAATACAAAAAACTTTTGTTTTTTTGTTAAACAAAGAACAAGCTTTCAAAATCCCTAAAACATTAGGAATTTTAAATCCTTTGTTAAGACGAAAAAACGAAATTTATTATTTTGTTAACTCTAAAGAAATGCATGTTGACATTTCTGAAGCCTCAGGAGCTGTTTACTTACCCTTAATTACTAAGGATGAAATAAACAAGAGTTTATCAAAAATAAATTCTAATGTCAAAAATAAAATTAGTTGCGTCCATTTAGGAGCAGTAAAATTTTTAATTAAATCAGAATTTAGAAGTGGCATAGACACTCCTATAAAAATGGCTCTCCTAGATAATAGAATTGAGTCTAGAAAGGATTGCATCCTTGGAATTGCAAGAGGAAACCTTGCTTATTCTAGATTTATGTTCACTGTTTATCCGCAATATGGACTAAGTTTAGATACTAAAGATTTAGATCAGACCCTTGCCTTTGTACATGAATTTGAAAGATCAGACCTTATGAAACCAGGCAACAAGATGTTTAGCATCACCTATATAGTCGCATATGCTTTGACATCCAGTTATCACAGCATAGACTACAAAAAGAAAGAGTATATCAAAATCGATGACCTCTTTAACGAAATAGGTAGTGTTGGAGGTAGCAAATTTGCTACGATAAAACCTATTGATGAAACTTGGGCAATCGACATTGCTAAAAATAAAAAATTAATTGGTCAAAAACCATCAACTCAAATTAAAAGAAATAAACTCCACATAGGAGAAACACCTCACATTAGAGAAGCATCTTCTTCAAATATAAGTAAAAGTATGAGAATAATGTCTCAAAATATAGACTCTCTAAAAGAAGATTTACACAAAATCCTTCACGGATGAGTTGTTCAAAATCTTTAACTGTGCCCTACCCGCACATATACAAAAAAGAAAAAATCCTAAATTTCAAAAAATTAGATGAAGGAATTGATCCAACTTCTAGAAAGTACGTTTTCAGTACCGCTAATCCTAGCGTCGCTAACGTAGTAAACTCAACCAACAATATCAATCAAATTGTTGGAAGAAATTGGTTAGGAGTTTCCAAACTTCTATCTTACTTTGGACTTAGTAAAGATCAAAGTGAAAAAACCTCAAAATCTAAGATTTCTACGTTCAACAAATTTTGGTATCAACTCCAAAAAAAGGGACTAGGAAACTGCTTGAGTAAATACATTTTAAATTACCTCAAAGATTTGAAATGTTTAAAAGTCGACAGGACTTGAAGCATCTATAAATATTCTTTGGAAACTTAAAGTAGAACCTCAAGGTAAACCAGAGCGATATTCATATTTCTCTACTCTGCTCTTAGCAAAATCAAGATTCGACCTCAACCGAGCGGTTTAATTGGTGAATAAATTTAATGGCTAGCATTTCAAACAGTGAGTTACTGACCTTCTTGAAATAAAACAAAGGTCAGGTTCAAAAAATTATTGATTTACTTGAGAAAATTATCAATAAAAACGGCATTGAACAGGCCTCTGCAAAAGTAATCACTGACATAAGTGAATTGATAAATAAAAATGACAAAGAAATTTTAAGTCAATTAAAAAATATGCCTAAAGAGCCTAAAGCTACCACTAGCTATAAAGGTTTAACTAGGTTTTCACCACCCAACTTAGGATCTTCGGAACCTAAAATAGAAACCCATTTAGCAAACCAAAAGAAAAAAACAAAGAACATGTTTTTTCTGATAAAACAAAAAGAATGAGTGTTTTCCTCTCAATTTTTATAATTACGTATATATAGATTCTAGCGAATCAATTTTTGGCGCCGCTGCCGGGGATTTGTGATTAAGATTCTCTTGTTTGAAGTTTGTTGATCGTAATTTGAAGATCCTTTCATTTTTGAAAGTTTTGTTTTTTGTTAAAAAATCAAAAATAAAAAAATTATAAAATATAAAAAAGTAAAAAATAATTTTCTTTTCTTTTAGTATAATTATCATATAAAAAATAAAATAAACAAAGTTGGTAAAAGAACACCAACAAATAATACCTTCAATTGAGGTATTATCCATTAGTAAGTTCCCAACTCGAATCAAAGATTTAAAAACTTGCCATTTGTGTCATTTAAGAAATACGGCTCACCTTAAAAAGTAAAATTTTTTAGAGCTACCGTGAAGTAAATTTGATTATTTTATTTAAGTTGTCTTCTTGTTATCCGTTAAAATAGTTTGTTAAAAAAAATTAAAAAAAATTAGTTTAAATTTTCTTTTTCTACTTTGTGCATGCGCACTCGTTCTCAAACCCGCAACTATAACCGTCAACAACAAGCCCAACCGGTTGTTGTAGAACCATTTAATTTAGTAGAACCTTTTGATAATCCTCCCCTAGTTCCGATGGCTGATAACCGGACTATGGCGGAATTGCTCCAAGCACCCACCGAGGGGTACGAGGATGCAATCGTAATTCCCGAAATCAATGCTAATTTTGAGTTAAAGCATGGTTTGATCAATCTTGTTCAAAACAAGCAGTTTTTCGGACATGATAAAGAGGATCCACATGCTCACATCCGTTATTTTAATAAAATCACCTCAACGATGAGATTCCCGGACATCCCGAGCACGTCAATTAAGCGTATGCTTTTTCCATTTTCTCTCGAAGATTTAAATCTTTGATTCGAGTTGGGAACTTACTAATGGATAATACCTCAATTGAAGGTATTATTTGTTGGTGTTCTTTTACCAACTTTGTTTATTTTATTTTTTATTTGGACAATTTTTTATATTTTTGATTTTTTATATATTATAATTATACTAAAAGAAAAGAAAAATATATTTTTTTATTTTTTTTATTTTATAATTTTTTTTGATTTTTTGACAAAAACAAAACTTTTAAAACTAAAGGGTCTTCAAATCACGATCAACAAACTTCAAACGAGAGAATCTTAACCACAAATCCTCGGCAGCGACGCCAAAAATTGATTCGTTAGAACCAACACACGTAATTATAATAATATATATAATATGATGGAAAATTACCAAATTACCCTTGAGGTCAAAGGTAAAAAGGAAAATCTTCACAAGTATATAGAATATAATACGTATATTAACCGGGAAGTATGATTTCCGGGTCGTTATTCCCCAATGATTTGTGAAATTGAAACCACGTTTGATGTTCGGACAATGATCTGAATTGGAAACAAAGATTTATTTTATTATCTACTTTTACAATTTAAAATAAGCAAATGATAACAATTAAGCACGAAAATAAATAACGGGAAATCAAACTTTGAATAAAAACGCAAAACGGGAGCCCTAAACGGCAGTCAAAAACCCTAAATTTCTAAAATTAAACCTAAATTAAAATTTTCTTTTTAAATGGACTCTAATTG
>BQNB010016180.1:0-68546 GCA_026074375.1 Tanacetum coccineum
AAAGAAACTACTTTTTGATATGATCACTATGGCTTATTCTTGATTTCAAACTGCTTTTTGATTATTGTTATTGTTCTTTGAGTTCAAATCTTCATCTTTTTTAAGGTTAAAAGTTCATAAGGTTCCATTTGTTTGCTTATTTTTAAGCTTAAAATTTGTGTTTTTCAAAACCCATGCCCTGCACCAGGGCACTTTAGTACTTTACATTTGTCTTCTTGATTGCTTATCTTTGTTTCAAACCAAAATGTCTTGACAAAATCTAAAAGCCCATAAGCCAATCTTTCAAATGGTGTAAGTTTCAGGTCTATAAGGATCTATCTTTGAGCTTATTTTTAAGCTCAAAAGTGTCCTCTTTGCTGTTTGTCTGCCAGTTTTTGACTTAAGTGCTAATTGGCTTATTTATGCTTTTCTGCTTAATTTCCTAGCTTATTTAGGAAGTTTTTAAGCCTTTTAGTACTTCTGTCGTTTATAGCTTTTTCCAGCTTAATGTCCTTGCTTATTTTTGTTTGTTTTTGCTTATTAGGTTTAGTATTAAGCTTGTCTTAGCTTATTTGCCCTTGTGCTTTGCTTATTAGTTTAGAAATTGCCAAAACAGTTTAGCAATTTTGGTCCTAAGGGTAAAAAGCCCACTGTCACCCTTTAAAGCTTATTCTAGTGCTTATTTGTGGTTTATAAAAATAGTTGTTTTGCAAAAGTTGCTTATTTTTAAGTATTCTAAAAAGTTGTAAAAAAATGGTAAAAATAAAAACACTTGGGATAGTGAGAAACCCAGGGTGAGCAAGACTCGAACCCGGGACCTCTAACACACTCAACCATTGTGCTACAATAGCTCATCCGGTAGAGCTTTGCAAAATTTATTACTTACACCCTTTTTGAACCTAATAAGCCTAAGCCACTTCGTGGCTTATTAGGGGCTTTTTAGAGCTTATTAGATAAGCTGGGTGGACCAGCTTATTTTTCTTAGAATCTTTGCATCATTTAGGACTTTTCCTGTTTTTTTTAGAATTTTTCATACTTATTTGTTATTTTTTATTATTTTTCGTAGGTTAAAATTTTAAAAAGTCATTAAAAATAGAAAAAGTTTTTAGAAAATTACAAAAAAATAGTTTTTAGTTTTAGATTAAATACTTTTAGGTTTATAAGCATTAAAATCATTTTTACCACATTTAGTTTTTTATTTTGATTCTTAGCTTTTAAAATTAGTTTTATAAAATAGATTTTTATTATAAAGAGTAGTTAAAACTAGTTTTCTTAATTTTTATCATATTTTAGACTTTTCTAAGGAATAATATCATTTTTTAGAATTTTTAGGTATTAATTTGCTATGGCTTGAAAAAGAACCCCCTCGATCGATTCTCACATGAGATGATCTTGTTTCGAAATTCATCAACAAATTCTTCCCTCCTTCTAAAACAACAAATCTTCGAAATGAAATCACGAGATTCGAACATGAATCACGGAGATTATTATACAACCGATTTGATGAAAACTTTCTTCGAGGGAATGGGTGGCGTGGCTGGTGGAACCGATTAACATGATCTTATTCGGGCATGCCTACATCATGGGATTTCAAGAGTTACATCACTCGCAACTTTCAATAATTCTTTTGAACTCTAATGATCGCCAAGATTCGTTGAATTCCGATGCGCGGTGGCGTACTTTTTGGAATTAAAATTGCCCCGTGCATTGCCTAAGAATCATGAAAAGCAAAGCCAAAGTATCGTAATTCACGTAACAAACCGGTTGTTGCAAAAGTGAGTTCGAGTAGTTCTATCCCCGGTATCTCTCCCGATGTTGCCGAACTTAAAGATATGGTGAAAGCCTTACTTCTCGAAAATGATAAAAACCTCAAATCCAAGCCCCACTCTCCCTGTTTAATTGCTAGGTCAGAGTAAAGTTGTGTTATGGTGGAAGTGCTATTCTTGCCCAAAATTGTCGTAGTTCTCCTGCACCTGATGGTAAAGTTTATCGTGACAATATTCGAGAATTTGTTTTCCTCCAAGGCTAGCGACAGCTATTTTCAATTAGGTAAGGAAATTCCAGTTACCAAGCCTGCATTGCTAGATCAATATTTGACCTCCCCGTTCCCTCCCGTTGCACGAAGCCAAGATAATAACCAAACCGTTACTACGCCTCAGAAATCTGGGAAAATACCTACAACCAAGGCCACAATTTATCGACCTCACATGATTTATCAACCACTGCGTGTCACCTAGCTCAACTTTTACATAAGCATCCAGCTCTCGCCAACAAAGGGGTTTTTGTGACATAATGACATTTGTAAGTTTGTAAAGCTAATGATGCAGTGATGAGAAGAACATGACGATGACCAATACTCAGGAATTTGCAAATCAATGACCTTAATTTATCTACAGAAACATGGCTTTCATGTTTGTGAATTACCAATTACCGTCTGTTCTACTTAAGGGTTCAGGGACACCTCCTGTATAATTCCGAAGGAATTGATTTACTAACCCGAAGGTGATTTGAAGGGTATTCTACACCTCGAAGTCTAGTGTTGCTTATCAAGGACCGCTCTCACGATTCGATATTACTCACTACTTCTTGACTCCTCTAAAGTACGATGACACGTCGAGAATAACGAGGGTGACAAAGGACCCGGTGCGTCTACTAATAACGGACGTACTAAGACGTCATCTCGCCAGAATTGTCGCCAAGCTTCAACCGCAAATTACCAAATTTTAGAATCAGTGTTGAATCCCGTTAGTGCTCCGTTCGCACTACTTGCGGAAAACTGTCATTCCATTTCATTCGAGATTGTATGTTGAACAAGCGCGCCCTGTATGATAAAAGAAGCTAACGACCAAGTTGAGAAATCTCTACTAAATCTTCATGATAGGATTTTCAAAATTCAGATTAGCGGGCCATCAATGTTTGATTCGTATGCCAAAAATTGTGCCTCAACACTCTTAAAGCTTTGTATGCGAAACAAAGAAAACTTAAGTGAAATATAGGCTAGAACTCTTTTTGAATGAGCATTGTTCAGGCGAATTCATCCTAAACAAGTTACCCGAAAAATTGGAGACCCCCGGCAATTTCTTAATTCCATGGATTTTACACGGGATGGTGAATGCTTTCCTTGGCCGATCTTGGTGCTAGCATGTGAAAATATCATGCCCCCATTATCAGTGTGGAAGAAAGCTTTCTCTTCCCTCAAGCTAACCTCCCTATATGCTAGACCTTGAACTTGCAGGAACCGTTCGATTACCAATGGTACCGATCGGTATGCGATGATGTTTACTACAAAGTAGGACAAGTTTAAATTCCCGGCAACTTTGTAGTCATAGACTTTGTGCCGAATTCCTGAGTACCTCTAACTGATCGAGAGATGCATTCTTAAAGTGATAGGACGGTTGCTGCTGATTGATGTTTACGAAAAGGCGAATTATCCTTCGTAGTTGAAAGAAGCGTACCATCTCCAATCTTGACCAACTTTCGAGGATACTTCATTCTACTTACGATGATAATGACGAGCGAATCCGACAACGACATATTGAAATGCGTGTGAGGAGTTTCTCAAGAATTTTTATCGTTTTTCGATGTGATCGCATAGTGGCAATCCCACTCAATTAGCGCTAATGTCCCGATCGTTTTCTACCTCTTTCTCCGACTCTCACTTCCTTCGGGGAGTAGTGTTTTATTCTTGAGGAAGTCGATGCTTTCCCTCGATCTTGAAGATGATCCAACTTCAACGGAAGTTGATGACTGAGAGTCCTTTCATATTTTGACCAGGAGGGGGATAGTTCTTCTTCTTGAATCATTTGCTCAATGGAATGATCCATAACCCCTCCAATCAAGGAAATAATAATAATAATAATAATAATAATAATAATTTTGAAGTTCTATAAAATCAAGTTGCAAAGTCTTAATAAATGGTTGCTTTGAGTCACGATTCATTTTGTGACTATGAGAATAAGTTGATCTATGGTTGAGTTAAATCGAGCACACACACGTAATCATTTATCCATGTCGGGAGTTCAAAAGTTCACAAGTCATAAGTATGAGGGCTTTACACCTAAACTTATATCGACAATGATCTCGTTTAATTGCTTGGCTTAAGACTAGTGAAAAATCGGGGACGATGAAATTTTCCGTCAGGACATCCGTAGATCATTCTATGGACGTTTCTCACTCTATGATCCCATTGTGAGTTAAATAAGAAAGACAAACCATTCAAAAATCCAAAAAAATTAGAGTAGTCAATGTACATACAAAATAATGGTGTTAATCGGGATTTGTCGAAGCTATTGATTCTTTCCTTTGACAAACACTTTGCTACTTTTCAAAGTTATTAGTCGAGGGGGATTGAGATTCTTAGTTTTCGTAAATGCTTACTTCATAGCATTGCGTGAGGACACGGCAATACCTTAGTATGGGGGATTTTGGTATGTGCTTAATTACACATACCTTTTACCTTTAAAAACGAGCTGAAATAACCAAAAACGGACCTAAAATGCCAAATATATGCTTGTTTTGCTAATTGTATTGTGCAGGAACGAATAACCAAGAAAAGGACGAAAAACAAAGCCAAAACGACAAAACCGAACATGGAATGGAAAAGCTGTAAAGGACAAAGCCAAAGCAAAGCCAAAGACCAGAAAAGTCAAAGTCAAAAGTCAACTCAACAAATTAACAGTCAAACCGGAGCCGTAATTGAAGAATACTATTGGATGCAATCTCAACCCATCTGATGGGCCGGGAAAGCCCAATAGTATATTAATGAAGACTGTGAAGACCAAATGGGCCCTCAATCAATGACAACAACCCATTTGTGTGCAATTGACAGAGACTGTGAAGACTTTGAAGGCCCAATCCTAGCCCATGTACAGTCAATCTCAGCCATTGTACACACAAAACCCACCTGAACCTTATTGGGCCTTAAAAAGCCCAATAACAGAAGCACAAACCTTATTGGGCCCAAATAAACCCAATTGGGCCCAATACAAAAACCCAAGCCCAATACTGGCCCAAAAACATTTTTTATAAAACATAAGGACTTAAAATGTCATTTTCAAAACATGTTTTTATAAAGAAAAAAAAATGAAAAAAAAAGAGAGGGACTGAACTTGCAATTTTACAAACTGTTATTCCCTTTAAAAGGCCAAGGGCCAGTTCTGCCATTTTCAAAACCTTTCTATATCTTTGTTTTAATAAAACACAAGGGCTGTTTATGCCAAGTTTTAAATTCTTTTATAACTAAAAAGAAAGGAAACAAAAGAAATGGAAAAGAGCTGAAACCCGAGGGGTTCTTCTTGGCTTTTTCAAACTTTTAAACCTGTTACCCAATCCCCGCTCTCCCCTCTCAACCCTTCCCGCCAACCTCCTCAAAACCTTCAATATCACATGATACCACCCAATCTTTTACCCACACAACCCTTTACCCGGTTTAACCCATTCCCACACCCCACTAACAGGTTTTAGATGCCAGGTTGGCAATCCCCCAAGGTTCGAGGCAAATCAATGGCGGAAAAAGGCTAAAAAGAAGCACAAGTGTGATCCTAGGGCTAGGAATGTTAGCTGGGTTTTGTACACACACAACAAACACAACAAGAAGAAGAAGGAAGCAAAAGGGCTCATATAAAACGAAGACACACACAGCCGAAAACCACACCTCTTTACTAGCTCTTTTTTTTACTTTTAATTTAAAATTGTAATTTTAAGTTTTCAGAATGTTTACTTTGTAATATTGTTAATTTTTCTTTAATTTTCAAGATTTATGAAAAATTTCGTTGCTTTGCTACTGTTGAAATCACAAGGTTAAAGGATATATGTTTAAATCTGTTTAACTTGTCTTATTTGGCCCTTAACTCAGTTCATTAATCATAGAGTTAACTAATTAGCTCAGGTTTGAGTCAAAAACATTTTGTTTAAAAGATTTTTAAAAATAAGGGGGTGTTTGGCTTAAAGGGCAAAATGGGTCAAAAGGGGATGTACATGGGTTTGGAACTCTCAGCCATCTTTGGCTGAGAATTTCAGTCCATTTAGTTAAGTAAATCAAAAGTTTTTAAGTAAAAACGTGGCATTTGAGTTTTTTCTTTTGATTGGTTCACTTTTCTGTTAAAATAAAAGACATAGGTTAGTGATTAGTTTAAGGTTAGGTTAAGTAGTTATTAGGTTGTTTACTTTGTCTATTTTAGAAGCTAAATGCAGCATAAAAGAAGGCTTGCTCTGTCCTTACCATAGTCAAAACCTTGAGGCTGTCAAAATACCAAGTTTATTTTGTGAAAAAACCTTTTACAAGCTGGTTTAATCGCATGTATTAATAGTTTTTAAAAGCCTCAAATTTTAGAAATAATGTTCTATTCTTATGTCCCTTAAAACAGTTCATATTTTGGTTTTCCTGTCTTAAGCCCTTTAAGCTTATTTTTATAAGCTCAAAAACAGCCTTTAGCCTGCCTTTTGTCTGTTGCCCTGGTGCAAAAACAAGCACTACAGCCCCTTTTTCTTTCCTCTTAGCTTAATTAACCTAGGTTTTTATTTCTTTTCCTAGTAGCTTATTAGGTATCCTTTAAGCCCCTATAGTTGTAAGGCTTAATTCTTTTGTCTATTAGCTTAATTCTAGGCTTCAAAGTAGGTGTTTTTCTGTTTTTCTTTAAAGCTGTGAAATTAGCTTATTTATATTTTAGCTTATTCTAGGGCTTATTTTATTCTAGGGTTAGCTTATCTTAGCCCTATTAGCTTATTCTATAAGCTCAGTTGACCTTTGAATTTAGCTCATTTGTGTGCCTTGTAGCTTAAAAAGAAAACTAAAAAAAGCTTTTAAGCTTATTTAAGTTTCTGCCAAAAAGCTTTCATCTTTCTGGCTTATTTAATGGCTTTTAGCCTATGCACCTTTTGTTAAAAATTAATCTCTTAAGCTCCTTTATAAGTTCTCTCTTTTAAGTTTTGCCTGAAAAGCTTTTTGGACTTAATTTGATAAACGGGGTCCCTTTGAGGGACTGAACTTGCAATTTCCCTGTTTATTTGTTAACTGTTAGTATCTTTAGTTAGGTTAGCTTTGCTCAGTTAGTCCTTAGGGGTATTACACTGTTAGTCCCTAACAGTTAACTAGGTTAGTTTATTTAATTTAATTAATTTAATTTAGGGTTTAATTTAATTAGTTTAATTACTCTTAATTGCTACAGTAAAAATTAGGCGTTTTTATATTTTTAGAATTATCAACTTTTTCTTTATTTATTTTGATTTTTCCAGAATTTCTGCACTTATATTTTCTGTCTTTGTCGATTTATTTAGTTTTAATTAGTAATTAATATTTAAAAATTCATAAAAAATACAAAAATTAACAAAAAAATATTTTTCTTTTTTAGAAAATTTTCTTTAATCAAATAGTTTGTAGGAAAATTATTAAAACTTATGTAGGGTGATTTTTGCTCAAATTTCAGTTCCGGGCTCGTTTACGAGTCCGGCTTTTTCGTTTCTTACCGTTTTGTTCGCTTTTTAACTCCGATTTTGAAATTTTTTACATTTTCTTTTAAGTTAGAATATTTTTAATTTATTTAAATTTTAAAATTAATTTTATGACTTTATTTTTTGTAATTTTAGTTTTTAGCTTACGATTTAATTCCCGGTAGTCTATAATTGCATGTTTAATTTAGTTTATTAGTTTTAATTATTTTAGTTAAGTATTTTTAGCCTAATTATGTTCCCGTAGATTTCTTAGGATTTTCATTGCCATTATTTATGCCCCCGTAGTTTAGGATTTATCCGTTTAACTATTTTTGTTCCCCGTAGTATATTTAAGGTTCCCATTTTCCACTGCTTGTTTCCCGTAGAATAATTTTAGTTTTCTTTAATTAATTTTAGTTTAATTAGTTAAAATCAAATCCAATTATCTCCCAATTCAAATCATCAATCCATCATTCGATCATAATCGTAGCCTCGTTGGGGAAACGACCCGGGAGACATACTTTCCGGCTTACATATATATTTTAATTAGTGGGTATTGACCTTTTGCTTTGGTCAGGGGCAATTGGTCGGGATTCACTTGCATATTATTATATATATACTATAAACAACTGATCACTTCTTCTCTGACTTATCTTCAGTCTCCTTTGTAGTACCATGTGCAAAAAATATAGGACATCCTTTTAGCATGTACTTATGTGTTTTAGTGCACGAGATGATGTCCAAATGAGTCTCGTTTCCCTGGTTGCTTCCGTCACCATGAACAATTAAGGTTTTATTTCCCTAGGGAATACGAACGATTTTCTCTGCATAAACGATGATAGCTTGGTACTTCACCAATCAATCCATACCAATTATGACGTCGAAACTACCAAGTTCTACAGGCATTAAGTCTATGTTGAATGGGTGATTTAAGAAATTTAATGTACAACCCCGAATGATAGCGTTTAATGTGACAACTGAGATTTTAGCAGGTTAGTTGAAGCCTGTATAATTCAGTTTATGTGTGTCATTAAGTGTTTTATGTGTTTTATATGTGTATGAGATGGAAGTACATGAGTGGTGAATCATGGTACTTGTGGAAATGAATTCATTTGAAGGCTTTGCATAGTTTCAAATGTCGTGTACGTAATATTCTGTGTACGTATTATGTATATGTAATTAATATTATGTATATTAGTATAGTATTTTATAGATTTTTGAATACTTTCTATTTTTTAGAAAGAGTTAGAAATGAAGGTTAGTTTGAAAACTAGTTAGAAAGTTTAAGGTTTAGCAAAATAAGTAAAGGTTTTTATAAAAACAACTAAATTAAAGGGGTTTTTGTGTAAATAATAAAAAAATATAAAAAAGGGGAGTGTGTGGATCGCCCGGATAGGGGAGAAAAACAAGGGAGAGAAAACAAGTTTGAGTCAAACTATAATTTTAATTTGGTAATTATCCTTTAAGTATGGGAGAAAACAATGGAGAGGAAAAAAGTTTTAGTCCAAACTATTATTTTAATTTGGTAATTTATCCATTTATGCCTAATAAATACATATCTTAATTAAATCAAAAAAATACTTTTTCCTCTCCCTCTCTATCTTTGGCCGGTCGATCAACAAAGGGAAAGAGAAAACCTAAAAAAATTTAGGGTTTTGATTTCTAAGATTTAAGGTATCGATTTCTTAAACCTTTTTCAATTCAATTAAGTTTTAATCATGTAACAATCATTAAGGATGGATTAGGGTTTTATATTTATAATTAAGTTCTGTAATTAATAATGTAATTAATGGGTTTTAAACATTAAAAATCATTTTTAGGGTTTAACAAGCAGTAGAAATTGGCCGCGCGTTGCTGCGGGACATATTTTTTTTCCGAATTAATTTCAAATGAATATTAAGTGGGAATGTGTTCGCGCATTGTGGCGGGGCTGACTTGTATGCAACATATGTATTTTATTTCACTCAATATTTTTTTAACAATCACGAAATTTGAATGAGTATTTGTCGTTGGGGCGAGTATATTATGTTTTACTTATTTGGTTAGCAAAATATTTGGTTAACAAAAGTCGTAAATAGTTAAAAGTTGAGGATACGTTTGTAAATTTTATTCTAATTATATTAAACTTTAACACTTTTTTTTATTAAATGGTGCTTTTTATGTCGGAAGAATTGTAATATTTTGGCCGTTTTGTTCGCAATTGGAAAGATTTTTTCCACGTCGTAAATAGTTTAAAGGTGAGGGGACCTTTTGGAATTATATTTTTTACTATGTATATTTACACTACAACATTTTTTTGTATAAATTGTGCGTTACGTACAGAAGCATTACAATATTTGGCTTGTTTTGTTCGCAATTCGAAGATCTTTCTGATGGTATTTTTTATCTGAATGTGTCGGTAGATATGTACTATATATTTGGCAAATAAAGTTTATTGTATAAAAAAGTCGTAAATGTTTAAAAGTTGAGGGTTGTTTTGTAAGTTTTCTTTTATATTTAATTTTGGGATGCCAAAAGTTTTGTTTTTACTTTGGGTAAGTGGTGGGCTGGTAATGGGCTCATGGTTTTGGCCCAAAATCGGAGGCACTAAAGGACAAAATAGCATTTTCATCTTTAGTATATTGTATAATTAGGGTTTAGATGTGAATGATAAAGGTTTATCATGTTAAATTTGTAACTGAAATCTGGGCAGAATTTTAGGTCATCTTGCGAGAGTCATATCTCAGTCATACGGATAGATTTTATAGATTTTATTGAGCCTAAAATTATCTACAGAGAGTCTACTTTCCAACCCCATAGGTTTCATGAATTAAACGTGAGTGAAAGTTAGTCAAATTAATCAAACAAGATTCGTTGTCAAAACTGAGTTTTCAGGGCAGATTCTGAGTTGTGTTTGTACGGTCAAAAATCATATCAAAACATCTTTTTAATTGATGGGCTTGCTACTGTAATCTTGTTACATGAGTTATGATTTTTTGGAATTTTTTTAGATTGTTTCCTAAGTGGTTTAAATGGGGTTCTGTCAAGCTAAACTTTTTGAAAGTCGAATCTGGTATATTATGGACACTTTGTGATGCTTGAATTTTTATAAAATAGTTAGACTATTATTATTTTTTCTAAAAATCATAGAAGCTCACAACTCAATTTGGGAGCTAAAGTTGTAAGGAAAAAGAAATAATTAGTGTTTATGTAATTTTATTTAGATGTCATCTTGTGACTATAAAAACGGGATAAAATGCAGAAAGTTGAGATGTAAGGTTTGTGAGGGGTAATTTGAGGTTAGCAAGTATGAGGAGTATATAGAGAGTTGAATTTAAGTAGATATAGATTTCCTTCGTTGTGATAGTTTCGTCGGCTGGGTATTTTGGGTGTGTGACCTAATCGATGGTAACACATGTGTGTTATTTTGTTTAGATTCTTTGCAAGGTTAATTGAAGAGTTTGATTTTGCTTTACATTACTTGTGAGTTTTTACAGTCACACTTTTTACTCATTTTGGGATGAAATGATGACAAACTTGTTTTTGAATATGAACGTGGATATGTGATTCTGAGTAGTCATACTTTATGATGCTATGTGTTATGAATTGTGTAAGGCATGTGATGTGAGAATGACATGTACATAATTTTTACATATATTTATTATATAAAATATATAATATATATATATACTATATATATATATTTATATATATTATATTATATTATATATATCTTTATTTATATATTATTTTAGAGAGAAGAGAGAGAGATGAGAGTTAGGGGATCAATGAGAAGTATTTCTTAAAATAAAGAAGGATAAGAAGTAATATAACCTTTATATCCAAAGATGCATCAATTAAATTAGATGCAATCTCTTATAATCTTAGATGCAATTATAATGCTCATAATGCGTTTTCTAGTTTGTATTTAGATGGCATATACGTTTTTAAGATGCATTTTATTTTTCTCTTGTTTTTTGTTCCTCTACATGTGCCAAAATCTTAAAAATCAATTTACACAATCTACACATCAAATTAACTTTCGAAATCAACATGTGCATCTAATTTTGAAATAGAATTGCATCTAATGCAAGTTCGTTATATCTCAAAATGTGGTTTTAGTCACTTTCACCACTCTTATTTGATTTATTCTCACTGGAATCCCTACTGCTCTCTCTCTCCTCTTTTATTTATATTTATACATTAATATATATATATATATATATATATATATACTATATTATATTTCTTATATTTATATACATATATATATTTATATTATACATACATATAATTCTATATTACATACATACTTATATATATATACCATTACATATATATACATACATACAATAATATTTTTTTTTTATACATTACATATATATACATTACATAATTACATATAGTATATATACTATATATATTATTATATATATATATATATTTAATATATATATTTTATTTTTATATTGTCTTCGTCGCCAAGTAGCTTGATGGAGATTATTATCTTCCCTTATTTATAGGAGGTATGTTTCCCTTATAATGACATTAGTTTCGTTGGGGAATCATGCGTTCAACTGGGATTAAGCGTTATATCGACCCGATTTCTGGTTATAAGATACAACGCACAAACCGTAAGTGCCGTATACCCATCGACTTATATCCGTGTAAAGTGGAAGAGAGTATGACTATGAAGAAAATAGGTGACCAAATGATTGAAGTAATTCGGAGAAGAAGGATCGACACGGAAGGAAATATTTCTAGGTTCCAAGAATATCACACCTCGGATGAAGAAGAAGAAGAGCTGAGTGAGCACCCTCCTTACAACAAATATGGATTTGTGGATCATCCACAACTCCAAATGAAAGACCAAAGGAACAAGTTTGCACCTTACTCATTACCACCACAAGAAGGCAATTTGAATGGATGGTTGACTGAGGATGCTAACGATTCGGACCTCGAGTCTACGGCTAGTAATCAACCCATGAGCTTGACGTTGGAAGACAATTTGGTGGGAGCTGAGTTTTGACTCGACCCGATATACGCGTGCAATCGTTGTGATTTAGGATGTTTAGTGTTTCTTCTATCAGTTTGAGACCATAGTTTGGAAATGTTCATTTTCGATGATGTTTATTTATTAATGAGAAGTGGGTTTTGGATTTATCTTGTGTGCTATGTGCCTTATTAAATGTTTGTGTGTTGCATGATGTGTTGTTTCAAGAAGTGTTTTCATAGGAGCGTGTACAACAGTGTAAGGGGGCATCTTTACTTATGCGTCGTTGTCAAATACATAATTTATATGCGCCACAACACAAATGGACTTGCAAGTATGATGACATGTAATTGGTGTTGACACATATTGGTTGGTTATGCTTGTACGTATATAGTATTGTTGGAATAGTAATATCATGGATTGTAATCAGTAGTTAGTTAAGTATAATATATATAATCCTATGTCTTAGCAGAAACATGGTTCAAATACGACAATCTGACAACCCTCCCGATGTCGTGAAAATCATTGCTCAACAACTTCAAAACATCATCCCGAACATCGTGACTCAAGTAACTAACAACCTCAACAATGCCAATGGTAATGGAAATGGTGGAGGAAACAATGGTTGCACCTACAAAGGATTTGTGGCGTGTGGACCTCAAGACTTTGACAGAACTGGTGGTGCGGTGGCATTGACTAGATGGATTGAAAAGATTGAATCCGTAATAGATAATGGCGGATGTTTGGCTAATCAAAAGGGTGAAGTATGCCGTGAGTTCATTCATTGGCAAAGCTTTGACTTGGTGGAATACTCAAGTCTAAGAAAGAGGTCGAGATGCTGCTAATGCCAATGGCATGGAAATGACTGCTAAGGTATTGCTTAATCAAACGGAGTTTCTCTTGTCCTAAGCAATGAGATTAAGAAGTTAGAAGGCAAGTTCTGGAATCATTCAATGGTTGGTGCTAATCATGCTAGATACACTGATCGTATATTCATGCGTTGGCCAATAGTTGGTTCCACTTTTGGTAACGCATGAGGTGAAGCGCGTCACCAAGGTACCTTAATGGGTTTGCCATTTAGATTTGTGAATGCTTTGTGCCACTAACTGCTACTATTCAAGCTGCCATAATTTACTGCTGTGATATTAACTGATGAGGCAGTCCACATTGGTACTTTGGCTAAGGCTGGTGAGAAAAGGAAAGAAAGGGATGAGGCGAGTAAGTCAGAAAGTGTTGAAAAGACGAAAAGAAAGCTAAAGGGGGTAGGACAAGGGTTTTGTAGCAGCAGTTTCCTTAGAAGAAGAGAAAATGGAAATTTTTTAAAGTGCGCTAGGTGTAAGGGTTTTCATGCTGAAAAAGGACCATGCTTAGTGTGCTATAATTGCTAAAGGCCGGGTCACATGGCCAGAGACTGTAGAGCACCAGTTAGGCATGCAGAGCCGATACGACAGCAGTTAGGCCAAGGTTATGGGCAGAGAGCTTGTTATGGTGTGGGAAGTTTTGGATCAGCTTCCGTCCAAATTATCACTAAGAGGAACAGGAACGTAATCAATTTGGACATCAGCTAGCGTTGGAAGGGAATAGGAACACCCGAGGCAATGAGTACCGAGCTAGAGGAAGGGCTTGCAACATGAATGATGTTGATGCTCTTCAGGAATACTAATGTAGTGACGGGGAACGTATTCCTTAAACATTCTCATACAGATTTGCTGTGCATTTTGATTTTTGGAGCTTGATTTTAGTTTTATTTCTACTGAATTTGTGCCCCTATTAAATGTGAAACCTAGTATTGCGAACCCTGGATATGTGATAGAAGTTGCTAATGGTAAGAAGGAAGAAGTTGATAGAATTTTCCGTGGATGTAGACTAGAGCTAAGAGATTCTATGTTCCTTATAGACTTGATACCATTAGGACAAGGAAGTTTTGATGTGATAGTAGGAATGGATTGGTTGTCAAACCAAAAGTGCTTGTGATCGTGTGTCATGAGAAGATAGTTAGGATACCTGTAGAAGGAGATAAGGTACTCTGTGTTCAAGGAGAACATAATGTCGGGAAGACAAAGACGTTAATGAGAACAAAGGCGAATGAACTGACGTTAAGAGACATTCTTATCATACGTGATTTCGAGGACATATATTTCTGGAGATCCTGTCAGGATTACCGCCACATCGACAAGTAGAAGTTTCGCTTATAGTGTTTGATTCCTGCGAGCGACGCCCATAGCAATGTAGCCTATAGTCTAGCACCTTCGGAGATGCAAGAAACTGTCGGAGCAACTTTCAAGGGAGTTGCTAAGACAAGGGATTTATTTCGACCAAGTCACTCATCAAGGGGGCGCCAATTTTGTTGTCAAGAAGAAGGTATGGATCATTTCGCATGTGCTTTAGACTATGTGAAGCTGAACAAGTTGACATCAAGAATCGGTTATCCACTCTATAGGTCGACTATTTATTTGACCAAATCTTCATGGAGCGCGCTTACTTCTCTAAGATAGACCTTCGATCTGGTGTCATCAGACTGAGAGTTCCATGATTGATGATATCTCAAAGACCGCGTTCGAAGAACACGATATGGGTATTTTAAGTTTACGGTTATGCCATTTGGATTAACAAATGCACCCACAGTTTTCATGGACTTAATGAACCGAATGTGCAAACCGTACCTGGATAAGTTCGTCATAGTGTTTATTGATAATATCTTGATATAATCAAAGTCGAAAGAGGATAATGAATATCATTTAAGATTGATGTTTGATTTACTAGAAGGAGAAGCGTGTATGTTTTATGTGAAGTTTTTCCAAATGTTCGAGTTTTTGGTTGCAAAGAGGACATTTTCTGGACACGTGGTAATTCACGACGTATTCACGTGACCAAGTAAGATTGAGGCTGTGAAAAATTGGAAAGCCCTCACGACACCATCTGAAGTTAGTCATTTTCATGGGATTGGCTAGATATTATAGACGGTTTTTATTAAGGAATTTCTCCAAGATTGCTTAAACCTCTTACTTCGTTTTGTCTCAGGAAGAATCAGAAATCGAGTGGTGTGAGAAGCAAGAGGAAGCTTTGGGGAAATTGTTGTAATGCACCAATATTATCGTTTACCGAATGGAGGAGAAGATTTTGTGGTTTATGTGCTGCGTCAAAACCAAGGATTGGGATGTGTTCTTATGCAAAGGGATAAGGTAATCGCCTATGCATCAAGACAATTGAATAGCCACAAGAAGAACTACATGACTCACGACTTAGAGTTAGGCGCGGTGGTGTTTGCGCTAAAGATTTGGAGGCATTATTTGTAAGAAACAAAGAGTGTTATCTATACAGATCATAAGAGCCTTCAACACATATTCGCATCAGAAGGAGTCGGGGTAATAGCGTCAAAGGAGATGGTTGAGCTGATTAGTGATTAATGAAATATGAGATTAAGTCACCATCCTGTAAAAGCAAATGTTAGTAGATGATGCTTTAAGTAGAAAGGAGTGAGTGTAGCCTCGACGAGTGCCAAGCGTTTTGCTGTGACAATTTAGTCCAAGTTAAAGGACTGTTTATTTGGCAGAATAATCAGTTTAAGCGTTTAAGGATGAAATGTGATAGACTAAGGAATTGAATGGTACGGACC
Source organism: Tanacetum coccineum (assembly GCA_026074375.1). Taxonomy (NCBI): domain Eukaryota; kingdom Viridiplantae; phylum Streptophyta; class Magnoliopsida; order Asterales; family Asteraceae; genus Tanacetum; species Tanacetum coccineum. The sequence continues at coordinate 15,996 of BQNB010016180.1, forward strand.
AACAAATGGAAAAGAGAGAGAATGGAAGCCTATACTATATGGATCGCATATGGGTTCCATTAGTGGGTAGTGTAAGAACCAAGATCATTGACGAAGCTCATAAGACGAGGTACTATGTGCATCCCAGAGCGGACAAGATGTACTATGATCTTCGAGACATGTATTGGTGGCCGAGTATGAAAAACGAGATTGTTATTTATGTTAGCAAGTATTTGACATGCGCAATGGTGTTGGTCTGAACATCATAGGACCGTCATGTTTATTGCAACAACCTGAGATTTCTGAGTGGACGTAGTTGAGAAAAATAGCTATGAAACTTCATAACAAAGTTGCCAAGGTAAAGTATTGTCATGGACGCGATTTGGGTCATAGTTGATAGGTTGACCAAATCGGCACATTTCTTGGAAATACGAGAGGATTATAGTATGGAAAAGCTAGCAAGGTTGTACATCGATGAGATTGTTGCACGTCATGGTGTACCAACATCGATTATTTCTGACAGGGATGGACGTTTTACGTCAAGGTTTTGGCAAACGATGCAAAAAGCATTGGGAACGCGTTTAGATATGAGTACGGCTTATCATCCTCAGACGGATGGACAAAGCGAGCGTACAATACAAACGTTAGAGGATATGTTGAGAGCGTGTGTGATTGATTTTGGTGGAAGTTGGAATATTCATTTGCCGTTGGCTGAATTTTCCTATAACAATAGCTATCATTCGAGCATTCGTTGTGCTCCTTTTGAGGCGTTGTATGGAAGGAAGTGTAGGTCGCCTGTATTGTGGGCTGAGATAGGAGATAGCAGATTAATTGGACCGGAGATGGTGCAAGAAATGACGGATAAAGTGGTTGTGATTAGAGATAGGCTTAAAGCTGCTAGAGATCGTCAGAAGAGCTACGCAGATAATAGAAGAAAACCTTTAGAGTTTCAAGTTGGTGATCATGTAATGTTGAAAGTCTCACCTTGGAAAGGTGTAGTGCGGTTTGGAAAGAAAGGAAAGTTAGCTCCAAGATTGTAGACCTTTCGTGATTCCTCGAGAGGATTGGTTCTGTGGCCGTAAAGGTTGAGATTACCTGAATGAATTGAGTGGTGGTGCATGACATGTTTCAGTGTCAATCTAGAAGTGTTTAGCTGATGTAATTTGCATTGTGCCGTTGGATGAGATTAAGGTAGATAATGACCTTACGTTTTGTAGAAGAGGCCTTTAGAGCTTATTGTACCGTGAGGTCAAAACTCTTAAGGTAGTATGATACCTTTTGTGTAAAAGTGGGGATGGAATTCCAAATGTGGACCAAGAGTTACCTGGAACTGAGGTCATATGAAGGCTAAGTATCTCTAGTTGTTTGAGAATGCTATTGTCGAGACTAATGGTTAAATCTCGGGACGAGATTTCCTAAAGGATGGGATACTGTGACAACTGAGATTTTAGCAAGTTAGTTTGAAGAACTGTATAATTCAGTTTATGTGTTGTCATTAAGTGTTTTATGTGTTTTTTATGTGTATAGAGATGGAAGTTACATGATTGGTAAAATCATTATTTCTTGTGGATATGAATCATTTGAAAGGCTTTGAGTTTGTTAGTTTCAAATGTCGTTCTACGTAATATTTTGTGTACGTTATTTATGTAATTGTAATTCTTATTTTATATTTTAGTTTAGTATTTTAATGATTTTAGATTAATTTCCATTTTTAGAAATAGTTAGAAATGAAGGTTATGGTTGATAAATTTGTTGAAGTTCAAGGTTTAACAAAATAAATAAAGGTTTTTATAAAAAATACTAAATTATGGGTTTTTGTGTATATTTTAAATAATAGATAATTTTTATATATTATAATATAGTATATATATATATAGTATATATATATATATATGGATGTGGGAGTCGGCGGATATGGGAGAAAAACAAGGGAGAGAAAACAAGTTTTAGTCAAACTACAATTTTAATTTGGTAATTATCCTTTAAGCCTATAAATACAAATCATAATTACCTCTCTCTCTCTCTCTCTCTCTCTCTCTCTCTCTCTTTGGCTGGACGATCAACACAAGGAGCAAGGGAAACCCCAAAAAAATTTAGGGTTTTGATTTCTAAGCTTTAAGGTATCAATTTCTTAAACCTTTTTCAATTCAATTAAATTTTAATCATGTAACAATCATTGAGGATGGATTAGGGTTTTATATTTATGATTAAGTTCTGTAATTAATAATGTAATTAATAGGTTTTAAACATTAAAAATCGTTTTTAGGGTTTAATTAGGGTTTAGATGTGAATGATTAGGGTTTATCATGTTAAATTCGTAACTGAAATCTGGGCAGAATTTTAGGTCATCTTACGAGAGCCATATCTCAGTCATACGGATAGCTTTTATTAATTTTTTTGAGCCTAAAATTATCTACAGAGAGTCTACTTTCCAATCCTATAGGTTTCATGAATTAAAAGTGAGTGGAAGTTAGTCAACTTAATCAAACAAGATTCGTTGTCAAAACTAAGTTTTTAGGGCAGATTCTGAGTTATGTTTATGAGGTCGAAAACCATATCAAAACGTCTTTTTAATTGACGGGCTTGCTACTGTAGTATGTTCATGATCTTTATGATTTTCTAGAATTTTTGAAGAATTTTCCTAAGTGTTTAAATGAGTCTGCTCAAGCTAAACTTTTTGAAAGTCGAATTAGGTCGTATTATGGACACTTTGTGATGTTGAATTTTTATAAATTAGTTAGACTCATTATTATTTTTTCTAAAAAATCATAGAAGCTCTCATTAGGGAGCTATGAGATTTAAGGAAAAGAAATAATTAGGTGTTTAAGTATTTTATTTAGAGTAATCTTGTGACTATAAAAACGGGATAAAATGTAGAAAGTTGAGAAGTAAGGTTTGTGAGGTAATTTGAGGTTAGCAAGTATGAGGAGTATATAGAGAGTTGATATAGGTTATCCATTGTTGTGATTGTTACGTTGACTTGGGTGTGTAACCTAATAGATGGTAACATATGTGTGTTATTTTGTTTAGATTCTTTGCAAGGTTAATTGAAGAGTTTGGATTTGCTTTGCATCGAGGTGAGTTTTACAGTCCTACTTTTTACTTATTTTAGGATGGAAATGATGCAAAACTGTTTTTGAATTATGAACCGTGATATGTGTTTTTAAGTGTCGACATATATGGTTGCTTTGTGCTATTTTTGTGTGTTATGAATTGTGGTAAGGCGTGTGCATATGAGAATGGCATGGCCTAGTGTGAACCCAAACGGACTTAGCTAGTCAAGTGGGTTAGTCTTACGCGGAGATAGATTGTGGGATGGAGGGGTATGATCCACCCTAGATAATTGTGAATTTTGGTTTATGTTAGAATAGCCATGCATATATGTTCGTAAATATTGTTTTTTTTTATCGCGGTGTCATATGTGTGTCTTAAACCTGTAACTCTCACCAACAATTATGTGGATGTTTTAAGCATCATTTTTAGGTGAGCAAAACGTGTGAAGAGTTAGGAAGAGGAGTTAGCTGACCATAGGCTTGCATGCGGAGTCTATGATTTATCTGTTTTAGTTTTCATTTGAACTTGTCATGTTTTGTTCTTCATGCATTATATGTTGGATTTTTGTTTTGGCCGTTGTCATAACACGCTTTGATTTTGGAGTTTATTAAATGTAATTGTTAGTTTTCTCTATTTTGACGCCTTATGTTGTGATGATGCCTATTGATCATACCTTGCGATTCCGCCTTGGCGGGGTGTCACATATTGGTATTTAGAGTCAAGGTTATAGAGAACTAGGTGGATTGACCTAGACTATAACTAGGAACCTTCATATAGATGCATTTAGGAACTACGTGCTTGTGTGTACGTATGTATTATATATTTTATGTATATATATTTTGAAGTTCCAATTGCCTATTCGTTTACTATTTTCGTAGTAAGAATATATATATGCTAGTATTTATTGTCTTCGTCGCCAAGTAGCTGATGGAGCTTATACTATTCCTTATTTATAGAGTTATGTCTCCCTCAAAACGTAAGTTTCATTGGGGAATCATGTGTTTAACTGGGATTAAGCGTTATATCGACCCAATTTCTGGCTGTAAGATACGACGTATAAACCGTAAGTGATGTATACCCATCGACTTATATCTGTGTAAAGTGGACGAGAGAATGACTATGAAGAAAGTAGGTGACCAAATGATTTGAGTGATTCGAAGAAGAAGGATCGACAAGGAAGGAAATGTTTCTAGTATCTAAGAATACCACACCTCGGATGAAGAAGAAGAAGAGCTGAGTAAGCACCCTCCTTACAACAAATATGGATTCATGGATCATCCACAACTCCAAAGGGAAGACCAATGGAACAAGTTTGCACCTTACTCATTACCACCACAAGAAGGCAATATGAATGGATGGTTGACTAAGGATGCTAACGATTTAGACCTTGAGTCTACAGCTAGTAATCAACCCATGAGCTTGACGATGGAAGACACTGGTGGGAGCTGAGTTTGACCTTGACCCGACTACTCGTGCAATCGATTTGATTTAGGATGTTTAGTGTTTCTTTCTATCGTTTGAACCATGTTAGGAAATGTTATTTTCGATTATGATTATTATTAATGAGAAGTGGTTTTAGGATTTATCTTGTGTGCTATGTGCCTTATTAAATGTGTTATGTGTTGCATGATGTGTTGATTTCAAGAAGTGTTTTCATAGGAGCGAGTACACGCGTGAAAGGGGGCATCTATAATTATGGTGTACAACATAATTATACATGCGCCACAACACAAATGGACTTGCAAGTATGATTACATGTAATTGGTGTTGACACATATTGGTTGGTTATGCTTGTACGTATATAGTATTGTAGGAATAGTAATATCATGGGATATGAAATCCGTAGTATATCGTCTAATATATATAATCCTGTGTCTTAGCAAAAACATGGTTCAAACACGACAATCTGACAACCCTCCTGATGTCAAGGAAATCATTGCTCAACAACTTCAGAACATCATCCTGAACATCGTGACTCAAGTAACTTACAACCTCAACAATGCCAATGGTAATGGAAATGGTGGAGGAAACAATGGTTGCACCTATAAAGGATTTGTGGCGTGTGGACCTTGAGACTTTGACGGAACTGGTGGTGTGGTGGCATTGACTAAATGGATTGAAATGATGGAATCCGTAATAGATAATAGCGGATGTTTGGCTAATCAAAGGGTGAAGTATGCCGCGAGTTCATTCATTGGCAAAGCTTTGACTTGGTGGAATACTCAAGTCCAAGCAAGAGGTCGAGATGCTACTAATTCAATGGCGTGAAATAACTTCAAGGCATTGCTAATAACGGAATTTTGTCCAAGCAATGAGATTGAGAAGTTAGAATGTGAGTTCTGGAATCATTCAAAGGTTGGTGCTCATCATGCTGGATACACTAATCGATTTCATGAGTTGGCAAAGTTGGTTCCACATTTAGTAACTCTTGAGGCGAAGCGTGTCACAAGGTACATTAATGGGTTTCCATCTCAGATTTGTAGAATGCTTCGAGCCACTCAACCTGCTACTATTCAAGCTGCCATTCTTACTGCTGGGATATTGACTGATGAGGCAGTCCATAGTGGTACTTTGGCTAAGACTGGTGAGAAAAGGAAAGAAATGGATAAGGCAAGTAAGTCAGAAAGTATTGGAAAAGACGAAAAGAAAGCTAAAGGGGTACGAGGGTTTGTAGCAGCAGTTCCTCCTAGAAGAGAAAATGGAAATTTTCTAAAGTGCGCTAGGTGTAAGGGTTTTCATGCTGAAAAAAGACCATGCTTAGTATGCTACAATTACCAAAGGCCGGGTCACATGGCAGAGACTGTAGAGCATCGGTTAGGCATGCAGAGCCGATACGAGCAGTTAGGCCAAGAAATGGCCAGAGAGCTTGTTATGAGTGTGGAATTTTGGATCACTTACGTCCAAATTGTCCTAAGTGGAACCGAGAACGTAATCAATCTAGAAATCAGCTAGCGTTGGAAGGGAATAGGAACACCCGAGACAATGAGAACCGAGCTAAAGGAAAGGCTTGCAACGTGAATGCTGTTGATGCTCTTCAGGATCCTAATGTAGTGATAGGTACGTATTCCTTAAACAATCTCTATGCTACTATGCTTTTCAATTCTGGTGCTGATTTTAGTTTTATATCCACTAAATTTGCGCCCCTATTAAATGCGAAACCTAGTATTGAGAACCCTGGATACGTGATAGAAGTAGCTAATAAGTTGATAGAATTTTCCGTGGCTGTAGACTAGAGCTAGGAGATTCTATGTTCCTTATAGACTTGATACCATTAGGACAAGGAAGTTTTGATGTGATAGTAAGAATGGATTGGTTGTCAAACTAAAAGGCTGTGATCGTGTGTTACGAGAAGATAGTTAGGATACCTGTAGAAGAAGGTAAGGTACTATGTGTTCAAGGAGAACGTAATGTCGGGAAGACAAAGACGTTAATGAGCACAAAGGCGAATGAACCAACGATAAGCGACATTCTTATCGTACGTGATTTCGAGGACGTATTTCCAGATGACCTGTCAAGATTACCACCACAACGACAACTAGAGTTTCATATAGATTTGATTCCTGAAGCGACGCCTGTAGCGACGTCGCCATATCGACTAGCGCCTTCGGAGATGCAAGAACTGTCGGAGCAACTTCAAGAGTTGCAAGACAAGGGAATTATTCGGCCCAGTCACTACCATGGGGAGCGCCAGTTTTGTTTGTCAAGAAGAAGGATGGATCATTTCGCATGTGCATAGACTATCGTGAACTGAAAAAGTTGACCATCAAGAATCGTTATCCACTCCCTAGGATCGACGATTTGCTTGACCAACTTTAAGAAGCGCGCTACTTCTCTAAGATAGACCTTCGATCTGGTTATCATCAGCTGAGAGTGCATGATGATGATATCTCGAAGACCGCGTTCAAAACACGATATGGGCATTTTGAGTTTACGGTTATGCCATTTGGATTAACAAATGCACCCGCAGTTTTCATGGACTTAATGAACCGGGTGTGCAAACCGTATCTGGATAAGTTCGTCATAGTGTTTATTGACGATATCTTGATATACTCAAAGACGAAGAAGGATCATGAACATCATTTGAGATTGATGTTGGATTTGCTAAGGAATGAGAAGTTGTATGCAAAGTTCTCCAAGTGCGAGTTCTGGTTGCAAGAGGTACATTTTATTGGACACGTTGTAAATCACGACGGTATTCACGTGGACCCAAGTAAGATTGAGGCGGTGAAAAGTTGGAAAGCCCTTACGACACCATCTGAAGTAAGATCATTTATGGGATTGGTTGGATATTATAGACGTTTCATCGAGAATTTCTCCAAGATTGTTAAACCTCTTACTTCGTTGACTCAGAAGAATCAGAAGTATGAGTGGGGTGAGAAGCAGGAGAAAGCTTTTCAAACGTTAAAGGACAATTTGTGTAATGCACCAATATTGTCGTTACCGGATGGAGTAGAAGATTTTGTGGTTTATTGTGATGCGTCAAACCAAAGATTGAGATGTGTTCTTATGCAAAGGCATAAGGTAATCGCCTATGCATCAAGACAATTGAAGAGCCACGAGAAGAACTACACGACTCATGACTTAGAGTTAGGCGCGGTGGTGTTTGCGCTAAAGATTTGGAGGCATTATTTGTATGGAACAAAGAGTGTTATCTATACAGATCATAAGAGCCTTCAACACATATTCGATCAGAAGGAGTTGAATATGCATCAAAGGAGATGGTTAGAGCTGTTTAGTGATTATGAATGTGAGATTAAGTACCATCCTGGTAAAGCAAATGTAGTAGCTGATGCTTTAAGTAGAAAGGAGAGAGTGAAGCCTCGACGAGTATGAGCGATGGCTGTGACAATTTAGTCCGGAGTTAAAGGACTGATATTGGCAGCTCAAGGTGAAGCATTTAAGGATGAAAATGTGATAGCTGAAGGATTGAATGGTACGGACCAACAAATGGAAAAGGGAGAGGATGGAAGCCTATATTATATGGATTGCATATGGGTTCCATTAGTGGGCGGTGTAAGAACCAAGATCATGGATGAAGCTCATAAGACGAGGTACTCTGTTCATGCCAGAGCGGACAAGATGTACTATGATCTTCGAGACATGTATTGGAGACCGGGTATGAAAAAAGAGATTGTTATTTATGTTAGCAGGTGTTTGACATGTGTAAAGGTGAAGGCTGAACATCAAATACCATCATGTTTATTGCAACAACCTAAGATACCCGATTGGAAGTGGGAGAAAATAGCTATGGACTTCATAACAATGTTTCCAAAGTCAAGTAGTAGTCATAATGCGATTTGGGTCATAGTTGATAGGTTGACCAAATCGGCATATTTCTTAGAAATACAAGAGGATTATAGTATGGAAAATCTAGCAAGGTTGTACATCGATGAGATTGTTGCACGTCATGGTGTACCAACATCGATTATTTCTGACAGGGATGGACGTTTTACCTCAAGGTTTTGGCAAACGATGCAAAAAGCGTTGGGAACGCGTTTAGATATGAGTACGTCTTATCATCCTTGGACGGATAGACAAAGCGAGCGTACAATAAAAATGTTAGAGGATATGTTGAGAGCATGTGTGATTGATTTTGGTGGAAGTTGGAATATTCATTTGCCTTTGGCTGAATTTTCCTATAACAATAGCTATCATTCGAGCATTCGTTATGCTCCTTTTGAGGCGTTGTATGGAAGGAAGTATAGGTCGCCTGTATTGTGGACTGAGATAGGAGATAACAGATTAATTGGACCATAGATGGTGCAAGAAACGACTGTTAAAGTGGTTGTGATTAGAGATAGGCTTAAAGCTGCTAGAGATCGTCAGAAGAGCTACGCAGATAATAGAAGAAAACCTTTAGAGTTTCAAGTTGGTGATCATGTAATGTTGAAAGTCTCACCTTGGAAAGGTGTAGTGCGGTTTGGAAAGAAAGGAAAGTTAGCTCCAAGATTTGTAGTACCTTTCGAGATCGTCGAGAGGATTGGTTCTGTGGCATATAGGTTGAGATTACCTAAAGAATTGAGTAGTGTGTATGATACGTTTCATGTGTCAAATCTAAAGAAGTGTTTAGCTGATGCAAATTTGCATGTGCCGTTGAATGAGATTAAGGTAGATAAGACCTTAAGTTTTCTAGAAGAGCCTTTAGAGATTATGGACCGTGAGGTCAAGACTCTTAAGCATAGTAAGATACCTATTGTGAAAGTACGGTGGAATTCTAAACGTATACCAGAGTTTACCTAGGAACATGAGGATTATATGAAGGCTCAGTATCCTTAGTTGTTTGAGAATGCTATTATCGAGACTAATGGTTAAATCTCAGGACGAAATTTCCTAAATGAGGGATACCGTGACAACTGTGATTTTAGGAGGTTTGTTGAAGCCTGTATAATTTAGTTTATGTGTGTCATTAAGTGTTTTATGTGTTTTATATGTGTATGAGATGGAAGTACATGAGTGGTGAATCATGGTACTTGTGGAAATGAAATCATTTAAAGGCTTTGCGTAGTTTCAAATGTCGTGTACGTAATATTCTGTGTACATATTATGTATATGTAATTAATATTATGTATATTAGTGTAGTATTTTATAGATTTTAGAATACTTTCTATTTTTAGAAGTAGTTAGAAATGAAGGTTAGTTTGAAAACTAGTTAGAAAGTTTAAGGTTTAGCAAAATAAGTAAAGGTTTTTATAAAAATAACTAAATTAAAGGGGTTTTTGTGTAAATAATAAAAAAAGGGTACGTGTGTTGGGCCGGCCGAACAAAGGTAGGAGGAAAAAAAAAGAAATCCCAATTTGACAACAACTCTAATTTTGGTAATTATCCTTTAAGCCTATAAATACAAATCATAATTAAATCAAAAATCACTTTTCTCCTCTCCTCTCTCTCTTTGGCCGGACGATCAACACAAGGAGCAAGGGAAACCCCAAAAATTTTTAGGGTTTTGATTTCTAAGCTTTAAGGTATCGATTTCTTAAACCTTTTTCAATTCAATTAAGTTTTAATCATGTAACAATCATTGAGGATGGATTAGGGTTTTATATTTATGATTAAGTTCTGTAATTAATAATGTAATTAATGAGTTTTAAACATTAAAAATCGTTTTTAGAGTTTAATTAGGGTTTAGATGTGAATGATTAGGGTTTATCATGTTAAATTCGTAACTGAAATCTAGGCAGAATTTGAGGTCATCTTGAGAGAGCCATACCTCAGTCATACGGAAAACTTTTATTGATTTTCTTAAGCCTGAAATTATCTACAGAGAGTCTACTTTCCAACCTCATAGGTTTCATGAATTAAAAGTGAGTGGAAGTTAGTCAAATTAATCAACAAGTTTCGTTGTCAAAACTAAGATTTTAGGGCAGATTCTGAGTTGTGTTTGTGAGGTAAAAAACCATATCAAAACAACTTTTTAATCGATGGGCTTACTATTGTAGCATATTCATGATGTTTATGATTTTTTGGAAGTTTTGTAGAATTTTCCTAAGTGTTTAAATGGGTCTGCTCAAGCTAAACTTTTTGAAAATCGAATCAGGTCATATTATGGACACTTTGTGATGTTGAATTTTTATAAATTAGTTAGACTAATTATTATTTTTTCTAAAAAATCATAGAAGCTCACAACTCTTTAGGGAGCTATGGGATATAAGGAAAAGAAATAATTAGGTGTTTAAGTATTTTATTTAGAGACATCTTGTGACTATAAAAACAGAATAAAATGCAAAAAGTTGAGAAGTAAGGTTTGTAAGGTAATTTGAGGTTAGCAAGTATGAGGAGTATATAGAGAGTTGAATTAAGATAGGATATAGATTATCCATCGTTGTGATTATTACGTCGACTTGGGTGTGTGACCTAATTGATGGTAACATAAGTGTGTTATTTTGTTTATATTCATTGCAAGGTTAATTGAAGAGTTTAGATTTGCTTTGCATCGAGGTGAGTTTTACAGTCCCACTTTTTACTTATTTTGGGATGGAAATGATGCAAAACTATTTTTGAATGAACCGTGATATGTGTTTTTAAGTGTTGACATATATGGTTGCTTTGTGCTATTGCTATGTGTTGTGAATTATGATAAGGCATGTGCATGTGAGAATGGCATGGCCTAGTGTGAACCCAAACGGACTTATCTAGTCAGGTGGGTTAGTCTTGGGCGGAGATAGATTGTGGGACGGAGGGGTACGATCCACCCCAGATAATTACGAATTTTGGTTTGTGTTAGAATAGCCATGCATATATGTTCGTAAATATTGTTTTTGTTGATCGCGGTGTCATATGTGTGTCTTAAACCTGTAACTCTCACCAACAATTATGTTGATGTTTTAAGCATCATTTGTAGGTGATCAAAACGTGTGAAGAGTTAGGAAGAGGAGTTAGCTAGACCATAGGCTTGCATGAGGAGTCTATGATTTATCTGTTTTAGTATTCATTTAAACTTGTCATGTTTTGTTCTTCATGCATTATATGTTGGATTTTTGTTTTGGGCGTTGTCATAACAAGCTTTGATTTTGGAGTATATTAAATGTCATTTTTAATTTTCTCTATTTTGATGCCTTGTGTTGTGATTATGCCTATTGATCATGCCTTGCGATTCCGCCTTGGTAGGGTGTGACACCGTATCCAGAAAAGAAGATACGGCGTATCAGCGCCTGAAATTCATAAGAAAACGTGTATTCTTAATTCCCAATACAACGTATCCTACTTCCTACATATGCCGTATCCAGCTGGATAAACATTCAAAGATCCTGTATAAATATAATTTGGGAAGGATATATCTAATTGATTATGAACGTAGCACGCACTCCAAGGAAAACACCACTATATGCCGTATTGACCTCATTCAATACGACGTATCCATCAAATTTCAGAGACTATAAATAGAAGACTCAAAAATGAGTTTTCGGTGTGCAAAATCATATTCTCTATACCATACACATAAAAGTAGATTTTCTAAAGAGAAGAAGAGCAGCCAAAGGTCAAGCATCAATCACGATTCCTTAGAAGACACTGTGTAATTCCTATACTCTTGTAATCATTTAATTTTTAGTATTGCTTGGTAAAATGTTTAGTTTCCCTTGGTTATTTGATCATGCTTATATAATTACAATGGTTATGGGCTAATGCCCTCGGGTATTAACCATCTTAATGAAGATTTCATGTTTGGTTTGTTTTAACTCAATTTCTTAATTTCTCGTTGACAGTTTAATTATATTTATCACCTAATACTTGTCTACATGTTTGAATATGCGACCTATCATTCAACTAGGTCTAGTGATACCTAACAAGTAATCTAGATACTAGGATAGCTCTCCATACCGTGTTTTATATTACTGGACCAATAGGATCATGAATAATGTTCTATCTTTGTCTTCAAATTATGAGCTTAGTTGGACCGGCAGGTGACCCGTATGTTTCAACAAGTATGTTCTTAATTAATTGATAAAGACTTGAACAATGAACTAACAGTATATAAAATACCGTCAAACAGTAAGTGGGTAAAGTTCTGATGGGCTACGGTTTAACAAGATTACCATTGCTTTAATCCATAGATAGATTATAATTAAACAAAAATGATGCTTTATGTGGATACATTAATTATGACAGAATTCAACGTGTCTAGGTCTTAGGATGATGTCCTGCCTAAGTCTTAAGAATGATATGCCGCTTCAAGACAAGTAATCATTGCACTAAACAAATAAACCAACATTTAATCGGATTTAATATGGCTAATACAGTTTTCTATCATTTGGCTTGTACCGCTCTTTTATCTTCTGATTGTTTTCTTGCATGTTTATTGTGTTTTGAATTGATTATTGTCACCATAAAACCTATGCCAGTCTCTCAGACTGAAAACCCCCCATTATCATTAGAATTAGGTTTAGCATAGGTTTAACAAATAATTAGAATTAACTATTTATATCAATCAAAATACTGATAGAATATAAGGTTAACGACCTCGCTCTTAGTGTTCGACACCCTACTTACCACAAAACTTCACCCGATCGGGTACACTGCCCGTTAAAGTGTTGTTTTAGGATAAGTCGGCTAAATATAAATTTAAAACTTGGTAATCAATAATTTGACCCTACACGACAACACATCAAGTACATACCCACAAATTTTCAACTCTTGATGGTCGGATTCTGTCATTGTTGGACGTTTTCCCCGATAGGCATCTGTTGATAATAGTTCCTAGGGTTCTCCATGGTTGATGCATGTGATCAACAAACATGTCTGACAGCTGTTTCATTTGACCTTTGTATACCAATTCCATGAGAAATGCCATAAGTAAATCATGAGATGGAGGCACAGTAAACTCTTGATTTGGAATCTTGGGCAAATACCAAGAATCTCTTAAAATAGTTCAACATCAATGTGACACTGCTTGTTATCAAGGTCAAATTTATAAAAAGAAGATTTCTTGACCTTTATAATAGTGAACCAGAATTACTGCATGTAGATTTCGGGTACATCAGTAGTAATAAGAAAAGCATTGTAGCAGGAAGAGTTCTTGATGATATCCAAGATGACTTGATAGGTTTCTTCCTTTTGAGTTAAGGTTGGATCTATTCTAAGGTTGCTTGATCCAATCTTGACTCTGTCTTCAGTAGGAACCAATTTTTTATCACGGGCGGCTTGTTGAGCTTGTTCTCGATACATGATTCTGCTTAAGAGTTATCCAATATAATTATATATATATTACTGATTAGATTAAATATTCTTGATGTTTAGATTGATTTTTAAATGAATTTGAGTTTGTTATTCAAGTAATTAAGTCTGGTTTATCACACAAATGTTGGAAAGATTAACTTAGGTCAATGATCAAAGATGTCAAACTAGTAAAAGTCAACATTCTTGTCAAATTCAATCCAAGTCAAACAGTCAATGTGTGGTCACTGATCAAATAGGTCAATTCTAGTTAATCTGAAATTCTTGTCATATTTCGCAGGATAACTATAAAATTTTGGCAGAGTTTCTTTTCATAAATATGACATATTTCATAGAAACCCTATCATATTTCGCAGACTAAAGCAAACATATTCGCAGACAGATATGACACATATTTCGTAGATAGATATGAAACATATTTCGTAGACAAGTCTAAAACATATTTCGCAAACAGATATGAAACATATTTCGCAGACAAGTCTAAAACATATTTCGCAGACTTAGTGTAAAACATATTTTGCAGACTTATTGTAAAACATATTTCGCAGACTTAGTGTAAAACATATTTCGCAGTGTTCATCCTACATATTTTGCAGCATTCAAACATTTTTACATATTTCGCAGCATTCAAACACTATAAACCAGAATTTTAACACTGATTTGGCATGCTAACTTTTCCACAAACATAAAGAATCATTTAAGCATTAATTTCTATTCATTTATACCAGAGAAACATCAACATTCAAGCCCCTTAGCTCATTTAGAGCTTTCAAGAAGAATTTCACAAATGCATTGAAGCAACTAAGCATCAAGAAACTATTACAAGCATTTCTAAGGAATAAGTAACCACATACGATCCATTAAAGCATAAAACTTTCATTCAAAACACATTGTTTTGAATATTTCGCAGTCAAGAACACCAAAAATCTTGCAAGCAATATAAGTGATTCCTAAATAGCTTAAACAAATTTCATAGGCATTAGGAATACTCATAGCATGCCTATGAACACAAACCCACAAACAATTATACCCTTATATAGATTTCGCACAATATTCGACCACAAGAATCACTATAACTCACAAACTAGTTAAGAGCAATTAAAACTATTTTAAGCGCATACTAATTATCCCTAGACGAACACAACCCCTAACCTTAATCAGACTTAATCACATATTTTATTTTATGAACCCTAAAATTAAAATTTAGGATTTTCAAATGATTTATGATGATTTAAGCCGATTCCTTTCAAACAAGTGATATTTAAGGTCTAAAGATCATGATTCTAGATTACCTTGTTGATTGAAAACACGTTTTGATTCTGTTCTTGAGTGGTTTAAAATGTGACGAGAGAGGGAAATAAGTTTAGAGTTTTTGAACTTTGAGAAATATGAAAATCATATTTCTGTATATTAGTTTTGATGTTTGTGTTTATGGTAGATTTAGTTCTTGTGGTTTGTTAATCTTATCATTTCCTATTAACATTTTTCTAACGCTTAATCATCTTTAGGAAAATGACAACATTAGTCCCTTTAGATGCAAACTTAGGTACTGAGATCTATATTTTGCATTCTAAACCCTAAAGGATGAACCAAATAACATCTTAAGCCTAATTGAGTTAGATTAAATTAACTCCCCTTTAAGAATTGATCCGTTATTGTCCAAAACCTTTTCTGTTTATTCTGTGATTTATTATGAAGCACTATTTTAAAAAAATATTTAGCACATTTTCCTCCCTCAAATAATGACTCGTTTTCTATTGAAAGAGTTGTAGTCAATGTTTGAGTGATAGAATTTTTCTTTTAAAATTTTTTTGTGATGAAGAACTGATATGACTGATCTGTTTTTGTAAGTCGACACTTTTATACCACCAAAAATAAGATTTCTCTTATTTTGAAAAAAAATGCACTAACACGTACGCTTATTTCTGAAAGACCGGGTTATGTAGTAAAGTATACACAAGCCTTTGTATGAATATGAAGTAATTCGTACTCGAGAAAAATGAATTTCCCGTTGAGAGGTCAAGTTATCTTTTTGATGATATACTTGCCTTTAAGATGATGATCGGGTTGCTGTCTGAAATAACAGCAAGCCATTAACATGTTTTGAAAACATTTGGATGTTCTGCTCGAACTTTATTTACAACCATGTATCATTGTTGAATGACATTTCTAAGGTCGTAAATATTATTAATAAGTGTAAAATACACATATCTATTTATGCTTAAAATAGCCCAAATAAACCCAAAACATACCAAAAAATGGCAAAAATATGCTTGTATTTGTGTTTTGTGTGTGCAGGTGCGGATATATCAAAAATCACAAGAAAACAGTCAAAAACGAGCAAGCATGGACACGAGAATCAGAAGAGTACAAAAAGAAGCCAAAGAATCAAATCCTAAAACCTTAGCCCATTTCCTTTTATAACAACCACAAGGACCAAACTTGCAAATTTCCAAACCCTTTTATAAACTAGAAAATGGAAAAGAGAACACAAGGGCCAAATGTACAAACTCCCCAAAGTTATAACCAATTTAACTGTAAAAAATTGGGCGCGAAACCCATTTACTGTTCACCCTTCGTCCCTAACATTTAACCAGGGTAATCAAGGGGCTTTTGATATTTATAGGGTAGCGATTGTCAATTCAAGAGCTCTAAGTACAATGGTGAGGTCATATCAAGTCATATCAAGGGTTACTTAAGCTCCCTCTCAATCAAAGCCACGTCATCAATGGAAGAAGCACAAGGGTGGTGGGGTTTTGTGCAAAACTCACTCACAAAGAAAGCACAAGCTGTCACATCAAGGAATGACAGCTTGGCAATCCTTGAGTGCACAATTTGATCAAACGGCCACAATTGATGCTCAAATGATTGAAGAAATGATTGGCCAGGATTAAAAGGATTGGAGAGCAAGGCAAGAGGCTAGAAGGATCCAAGGCAGGCTATAAATAGAGCCTCACCTCTCACACACACACATCTAGACGTAGCTTAATTTAGTTATAGCTTAAAATTTAATTCTTAGCTTAATGTTGTTTTAATCTTGTAATTTTCCTTTTAAGTATTGTAAGAAAGCTTTTTATTAATGAAATTCAGTTTTTCTTAATCTCTCAAAGTTTCTTTTTATAAGCTCTCTTAATAAGCCAAGTTGTCTCAATAAGCTAATAAGCTCTTAATAAGCTCTTTCAGTCTATAAGCTGAAATAGAGCTTAATCAATTCAGATTTAATCCTTTCTAAACCTTAAAACAGTGTAACTTACATTTATCATGGATCTTATTGGAATTGAGCTTTTGGAAGGGGATCTTAACTTGGAAGAGATCCCAAGGACTTTACCCTAGCTTATCTAATAAGCTAGGGAGCTTGAAGCTGCCCTATTTGGGAACCTCTTGTTTAGCTAGAGGAGTTTGTAAGTTTCTCTTTCATTTCCTTTTATTCTAGCTTTAAATAGTGATTTCTTTGCTTTCTATATTCAGATCTGCTTATTTGCTCATTAAGCTTGCTTATTGTTGCTTATTTGTGTTTTATTTAGCTAATTAGTTTCAATAGTTTATTTGTTTTTAACTTTCTTAGTTTAAATCATAGTTTTTCATAAAATTGTCTTAAAAACCTCTAAAAAACCAAAAATATAGTAAAATAGCTTAAGTCTTAGATTATTGCTTATCTAGTTGTTAATTCATGCTTATTAAAGTTGTTTTAATCTATTAATTGTCTGGTATTAAGCATTTGTTTAATAGATTTCAAATTTAGTAGCTTAATCATAACTGTCATAGTAGTAAAGGGGTGTTTGGCATAAGTGTGTTTGACCTCTAAAAGTCAACATTACTTGTGAAATTTGCTTGAGTCAGCTGAGTTTTCATTTAAGATTAGTTTTCATTTAGTTTTTATAAGTTAGAGTTCAAAATTTCAGAAGATATGGCTTACTATCTTTGTTTTTACACCAGGGCAGTTTTTGACTATCTTTTTTGCTTGTGAAATTTTGATCCAAAGCCCTTAAGGCTTGGATCTTGCTAGCATTGTGTTTAGACACACAATTTGAGTGTGTCTAAGTGCAAAATTTCCCTTAGGAAACTTGCACCCTTGAGTTGCACTTAAGCAAAGTGCACTAGTACTAACTAACAAGTTAGTACTGCTGTCACAGTTTGTACTGCTACCTTTGGCTTAGTTTTTAGTTAAGTAGAAGTTGGATTTAGGTTGTTTTAATTCAAGTTAGAAGTAATCTAGATATAGCTTAATATAGTTTAGGTTTTAGTTTTCATTTTACTACTTATTTTCTTAGCTTATTCAGCTGTTAAAAAAGATCTCTACATCAGCAGTACTAAGTTAGTTAGTACTGCTGATATTCAAAATTAGTTTTAAGCCAGCAATTGTAGGATTTAATAGCTTATCTTTTAGCATATTATAGTTTAGTTTGATAAGTCCTTAAAGATTTGGAGTCTAGTTTAGCTTTTTAATGTTTTTAGCTTATTTGGTTTTTGTGCTAAATGCCTTATTTTCTGAGTTTGCTTGTTTCCTCCTTATTTTCTGTTGTATAAATAAGTACTTTAAGCTCTTAGTATCTTTGCATTTTTAGGTTAAAAGCACTTCATTAAGCTCAGTATAACTGCTTTCCTTTTTACATTTTGAACTAGTGTTGAGTTTTTGTTTTTATAGATTATTTTCTAAAACAAGGGTTAAACCACACTTTCTTAAGGTCAGCTGAAAATAAAGCTCTTTTTGGGCTTAATTGGGGCTTTTAGGTATATAGCCTTTCATTAAAGTTGTTCTCCTTAAGATGTTCTACAACTTCTCTCTTTTAAGTTTTTCCTAAAAAGCACTTTTAGTTCTCACTTTATTTTTAGGCTTATTTGGACTTAGTTTGTTGTCGGGGTAGGAACTCAAGGACCATTCTTGAACTTTTCTATTTTAGTTGTTTCTCAGTTAATCCTTGCCTGTTAAATGTTTTAGCCCCGTTAGCCCTTAAGTCTTTTACACAGTTAGTCCCTAAGTTAGTTTTTAATTAGTTTTAATTAGTTTTATATTTTTAATTAATAATTAGGGTTAGGTTTTAATTAGTTTAATTAAACTTTTATAAAAAGATAAAAATTAGGGCTTTTGTTTTTAGAAAATTTCTGCATTTAGTGTAATTTTTATAAAAATTTTAGGACTTTATTTTTATAGTTTTTAATTAGTTTAAATTTTGGAAAAATCATATCTTTTAATCTAAAAAGCCAAAAAAATGTTTTTTCTTTTTCCTAAAATTTTCTTTTGTCCTATCTTAGGTTTATAATTTTAGTTTACATTTTTAGGTGTTAAAATTAGTTTACTTGTTTATTTGTCGCGTTTTATCCCCGTATTAGTTTAATTGTTTTTAATTGTCCATTTTAATTGTTGCTTTAGATAATTAAATCATCTATTTGCTTATTCAAATCAGAATCTGGACTTAAACAAGGTTTCAATTTCACTAGTCGTTGGGGAAACGACCCGGGTGATCATATTTGCCTGGTTTAATATATGTACTATATATTATATTATATATATTTTTGAGAGTGAATTTTATCCGATTCCAGAAGACATGTCAAGAAAACATATTTTTGTATTTTTATGATTTTATCATTTTGTATTTGATTTTATTAGTTTTATATTTTTGTATTTTATTTTTGTAAGAATTTATATAAAAGAGAAAAATCTTTTTTAGTTTTTATATTTTCTTATTTACATATAGTACATGGGATATGTGAAGAGTTACCACCATTACTCTTCTTCTTTGTCTGCCAGACTTTTCAGAGTTTCGGGAGACATGCTCTTCATTCCAAGCTTGTTGATTAAGAAGTTAAATCTTTCTCGAGGCAAAGCTTTGGTGAAGATGTCTGCTAGCTGATATTCTGTTCTGATAAAGTAGAGTTCCACCACTCTATTTTCTACTTGCTCCTTAATAAAGTGGTATCTCACATCTATATGCTTGGATCTTGAGTGTTGAACATTGTTGCAGCATAAAGCAATTGCACTTTTGTTATCACAGTATAAAGGAATCTTATTGAATTTAAGCCCATAGTCTGTTAGTTGTGATCTCATCCATAAGATTTGAGCACAACACCCAGATAAAGCAATATATTCAGCCTCTATACTAGAGATAGAAGTGCTCTTTTGCTTCTTGGATTACCAGCTGACAAGTTTATCGCCCAAGAATTATGCACTTCCATATGTGCTTTATATAGTATCTTAACACCCGACGTGGTCTGCATCTGCATATTCTGTTAGAGTAATGTCGGTATCTTTCGAATACCAAAGACCTATATTACTGGTTCCTTTCAGGTATCAAAAGATTCGCTTAATTGCATGTAAGTTGATGTGTGCTTACACACATCTTTATAACCACGGAAAACACTATTAATCGGACTAAAAATGCTAAAATATGGATAATTATCTTGCAAATATGTTTGTTTGGTATTTTTATGTCTTGCAGGTAAAAAGGATTGAAAACAAAGCAAGAACGGATATTTTCGGGTTCGTTTCGATCAAGAGTGCTTAATATTCAAGATCAAGATGAAGTCATAAAATTTCCCGAGCGTGCCATTGAAAAGAGCGCGAAATTACAAGTTCAACGGTGCCATCATTGCTTATTGTACCGGCCTATAACCCATTTATATTGGTCGGGCCAGCCCATATTATCTTTAGTCCAATAGCAAAATCCAAGCCCAAAGCCAACAACCCGGCCCATTAAAGTTTTATACCTGCGATGTAAATGAAAGTGAGATATATTGCTGGTGACGTCACCATCACATGCTCCTAAATAAATCAATTCATCTCACGTGACTCTCCACTATGATTTCTTTAGCCTATCAAGCACCGCCACGTGGCACGTCCAATTATACTCATTTCATTTTAAAAGCAACAAGGAAAGGGAACTGCATTTGTTACATGCTTGGATGAGGCCAGGTGGCATGAAATAAATAGAGGAAATAAGATTTATTTGTTAGCAAGCCCACGTGGCGTTTGTTGAATGGATGGAGATGAAATTTGTGTGCTGGCATTCGAGGAGTGTGTCCAAGCCAATGATTGGCTTCATAATTAAGCAATCATCCAAAGTAAAAGGTCCAATATACCCTTCGATCTAGGACTCCTATTGGCTGGCCTCCTAGATGGACAAAATTACCCTTGCACCTATTTTGGTTATAAAAGAGTGTGCAGCTATGCATTGAAGGAGTTAGTGAGAGGATAGAAAAAAGTAGTGTAGGAGTAGAATTAGTTTTAGGAGTAGTGTAGTTAATTTAGCTTATTGTAATTTTAGTTTAGCTTATTGTAGCTTATTTTGCTTATTGTAATCGGATCTAGTAGCTTATTAATTGAAGATGTTTTGAAGATTTTTAGCTTATTCTCATGGCTTATTCTATCTTTTATCTCATTCTTTTCTTTGTGGCTTTTCGACATAAGCTCTCCAAGTAGCTTATTTTTAAGAGTTTTTTTCTGAGCTTATTCATTAATAAGCTATAAATCAGATAAGCTATAGTTAGATTATTGGATTCATTTGCTTGTTTCTTTTATGAGTTTCGGTTCAAATAAGTTTTTAAATGAGCTTTTAGTTTGAGCTTATTTTCGTTTAAGGTAACTCGCTTTCATGTAACTTATTTCTTTTATCAATTAAGCTTTCTAATGGCTTGATTCGATCAGAGTTAAGCTTAAATCTCCATAAGCTTTTAGTTGTAGCTTTTCAATGTTTTTTTTAATCTAGCTTACTATTTATTTCAATAGATTTATTTTCATAAAGTTTTTAAATTAGCTTATTATCTAATCGACAAGTCTTTTAGCCTTTCTATTTCAAAATACTTGATATTTTGAAATTAACTTTAGCTAATAGCTTATCATAATTTTTAACAATGTTTGAATTGGTGATTTTTTTTAAATAATTTTCAAATTACAAAAATATTAGTTTAGTGAATTTAGATTTATAAAACTTGATCCAATATATTTTATTGCTTAACTTTTTCTTGTCTTGTGATGGACCGGTCAACTCATGTGGCGTGGAGCTTAAGGGTTTGATAAGCTAGAACGAATTTGACTATTTGCTTTAGCTTATTAAATCGGGTGGTTACTTTTCGTAATCGGCTCGACATTCAGTTTTACCTCTTTTCTCTTTTCAATTTTAATTAGTGTAGATTAATATTCAGTATAAAATGTTTGCTTTGTTTATGTTATCATTATGCGTAGTGAGTAGTTTAATTAGTGCTTGTTAAGTGATATTTTGAATTGGGAATTAAGTGTGAATTTGAAAAAGGGTTTATTTAATTAATAATCTTTGATTATTTAGATTTGTAGTTTGAATGTTTTAAAGGGAAAAATCCAGAAAAATAGTCAAACTACACATCTAGTAATTAATATCTTTTTAAGAGATTTTTGTCAAAATAAACCAACGTTGTGAGATAATTATCTTTTCTAAGGAAGTTAATTCTTTAAGTAAAACCTTAATACACACTTGATAAACTTTCCACGTCACTTAGCAAGCATATCTTTTTATATATAGTTCTTTGCATTTAATTGTTTAGCTTATTTGTTATTTAGTATAATCTGGTTTAGTAGTTTTTTAAAATTTAGTGTTAAATCAAAAACCAAAATTAAAAGATATTCAAGCATTAAATTGGAAGCATTTTCATGAATTTCAAATTCATCTCTTGTTGAGACACAACATCCGAAGGATCTATTATTACTTTTCCTAAAGTAATGTTTATCCGACGTGATTACTTATATTCTATTACTCGACTAGTCTTTCGGGATGAATCAGTTTTTGGCGCCGCTGCCTGGGAGAGGTGTACGATCTATACGTTGTGTTTCGAGTTAATGCCTTGAAGATCCTTACTTCGAAAAGTTTATTTTCATATTTATTAAAAATATAAAAATCCAAAAATATTTCTCTTTTATTTTTATTTTTCTTTTATATAAATATTAAAAATCCAAAAAAAAATGTTTTTTTTATTTGTATTATTATATTTATAAAAATCTAAAAAAAGATTCTCCTTTATCCTCTTATTTTGTTTAATTCTTATCTTCTTTACCCTCTTATCCGTTTAATTCTTTATTTGCTATGTCTGACTCGGAAGCTTTAAATGAGCAACTGGCAAAACTTTCCCGAGCTTTGAATCAACTTGAAAGACAAATATTATCTGGCAAATATCATTGCTCATGTTGTGGGGGTCCCCAAAATGGTGGAAATTGTCCCGGGTGTAGAATTGTAGGTATGGGAAACAGGTTTGTCTATGACCAAAACCCTTATTCCTATAATGAAACATCCAATTTCTTTAACCAGTCCCCACAACACCCGATTCAAACATATTTATGTGAGTATTATGGAGGAAGCCCTCACCCGGGCTTTAATTATCAAACAAGGAACACACCCAACTATGATCAGGGTCCTTGTTACAATAAAGATTTTGGTTATAACCAACCTCTATTCTATTCTCCAAGTCAGCCACAACAGTTCGACTGTTGTGAGTTATGTGGAGGTCCACACTATAATTCTAATTGTCAAGCAGGGAATACACCTATTTATGATCAGGGTCCTTGCTACAATCAAAGTTTTAGTGATGACCAACCTCCATTTTATTCTTCGTATCAGCAACAACAGTTCGACTATTGTGAGGTCTGTGGAGGTCCCCATTATAGTTCTGATTGTCAAACTAGGAACCAGCTTGTCTATGAGCCTAATCCTGGTAACAATTATGACTTTCCTTGTTTTGACCAACCTCCACAGTACCATATTGACCAGTCACCCCCTCAGGATTTGGATTTTGATAGTCAGTTTATACATTCACACAGGGATACTAACCGTATTTTGGAGGAACTTCTTAGGACTCTAAAACCTAATTCCCCTGCAGGAGAACCTAAGGGGAGTAATGATTACACAGAGGTGACTTATGAAAAGGAGCAATGTTTAGGTGATCATTATACCGCTCTTGTCACACCTCCTGCATACACACCATCCATACCATTCTTAGCTACCATGGAACCTGCAGACACCCTCTTAATGGGGATGATGTTATTAGCACTACTCCCGAAAGGGAAAATGACAAATTCATAAAGTCTAGTGTTGATGATCTTGTTCCAATCCCAAGGGAGTCGGAGGTGACATCGGTTTAGATGATTTAGAGTGTGATATGCCTATTAGTATACCGTTACCCACCACTGATGTTAAGGAAGAAGATTTTGATATCAATTCGCCTCTAGGAGAACAAGTAGTCGACTTTTTGATGGAGAACGAGGATGTAGTTGGCTTGCCTAGACATTTGGTTAAGCGACTTTTTAGTCATTTACTCAAAAATCCAAGTTTGACCAAAGGAATGTCTGATGAGCCTTTAGGAGATGATTCAAAATCTATATCTTATGATGTGACTTTCTCAAACCCTCTCTTCGATTTTAATGATGATTTTACCAATCGTAATGATAATCCACTTTTTGATGAGGAGTTTGAGGACATTAGTAGTCTGGACCCCCCTGAGTCGACTCCAGTTATTGATGAGTCTTCCTTCCTAGTCACACCACTTCCTGATCCTGAGCAGATTTGCTTAAGGGAAGTGGAAAGATTTGATCCTTTCTTCTCCCTGACACAGTCGGGTGGAAACACGAGGGTGATGGAGACCCCTTCTTTTGGTTCTCATCATATGCCATCACCCCGTCTTGCTGCATACTCACCTAAGTCGGTGATGTATTGCTATTACCATCCTCACCTCATAACAGGTGATGGATCTGACCTTAAAACTAAAAGTAAGTAACCCCTAGAGTCAAGCTAGAGACTCGAACAAAAACAAGCGCTTCTCGGGAGGTAACCCGTGTTCTCTTCTTCTTTCTATCTTTCTTAGTAATAATAATTTATTAGTTTAGTAGTAGTATTATTAGTGAATAAGTGTGGGGGTGCTTCTTTTCTTGTATTTAATGGATTCTGTTTTTTGCTTGCAGGACTCCTTATGATCTTGAAGACCTTCGTGCTTGTTTTCAATCATTCAATCACGCGGTCTCTGATTACTTTTATGATTATATCCTAGGAATCCTTAATCCTGATCATATGTATATCTGATTTTATTTCCCCTTTCACACATGGAATTTTTGCATTTGTCTTTTTTGTTCCTAAGCATGGGGGTAAAACCCGATATTTTTAAACATTGAGGCCAATGTTCCATTCTAAGTGTGGGGGGATTTCTATCTAAATTGATCATACCTGTTGCCTGTCTGTGTCCCACACAACCCCGTTTTAACCTACATAGTGCTTTATTTTATGTTTTGGTAAAAAAAAGTCTCTCTTAGTCATTGTTAGATATGCGAATAAGTAGGCCCGTAGAACTAGGAAGATTTTTGACTTGACCGAGTGTTTCACTCTAGCTTTCCCTTTAGCCTTCGAGACTAAGCGTTTGCTAAACTTTAAATTTTTACAAAGAACGAAAAATGATAGAGTTGAAAATACGTTAAATGCTAAGCGTGGAGTAGTTGGATCTCTTTAGAGCTCATAGAGGTTAATTGGGGCTTTTTGCTCCTACCAGCTTAATAAACATTATATAATTGTTAAATAAATAAAGTTACTTTGGTTTTTGAGATTCTTAGTTTAAATCCCTTCATAGAGATTCCTTCTGGTGAAAGTAAGGTACACATTGAGGTTCTGTCAGTGTTGTGAGGAAATAGGCTACCGGGTCTTGTCGGTTAGGACGCTAGATATTTTAGAAGTTAAAAGACCACATGACTTCAAATTTTGCTATAATAATAATAATAATAATAATAATAATAATAATGGTAATCCGAGACTAATAAAAGTTTGATGCATCTTGTCGGTTAGGACGCCCAATGTTGCAACCTTTAAAAAAGTCAAGGAAATTTCTAAGGTCGAAATAAGACTACTGGCTCTGTCAGTTAGGATGCCCGATGTGTCAGTTATTTAAAGGACAAAGGCTAATATTGTTGCATTATAATAATAATAATAAAGCCAAATTTCGACTCCGGGGTTATCTAAATAAAGCTTCCATCTCTAGACTCATAGATGAGTTGTTTTGGATGAAATAAAAAGGATAACCCCTAAATCATGCGAAATTAGAACTTTAATGTGGACCTTATTCTCACCATATCGTCTCTTTAGGAAAGGATTTCAAACTAATTATGGTCTAAACCGGTTTACTTTACATTAATAAGGACATAATTTAATTGTCAATAATAATAATAATAAAATCTATAGAGGAAATTAAGAATAAGGGAGCAGCGAAAAGTAGCCGCGTTTACACAATTAGCATTTATGAGTAGTGTTAGCATATAATCTTATATTTAACTGTGATTTCGTTTTAAGCTTGGTTTGGGGATTGTGAAAATCAAGGATGACGAACTTTCGTTCTTAAAGCCTTTTAAATAAATTTTATAAAATTTGTATCTTAGTTCTTATCTATTATTGAATAAGTGGTTAAAACGGGGGCGCTTTAGAAACAAATGATTTTAAACCTTCTTAATGGACCTTTTCTATTCTTGTTTGATTGTGAGGGGTTATTAGTTAAGCGGGGATTACGTTATTTCTTTCCGGGCGTGTAGTATAAACATTACGTGTGTGACCAGTAATGGCTTAGTGTGAGAGAATTTGATGTGTGCTTAAACACACATCTTTATAACCCCAGAAAACACTATTAATCAGACTAAAATTGCTAAAATATGGATAATTATCTTGCAAATATGTTTGTTTGATATTCTTATGTGTTGCAAGTCATTTTTCATGTTAAAGTAAATATTAAAAATGCTAAAATATGGGGGGGGGTTTAATATTTACTTTAACATGCAAAATGACTTTTCAAAATAAAAACCTTCTCAATCGATCAAATAAAGTCTAACGTTGACTTTTGAAAGTCAACGGATTGATACTAGACTTGTCGGATGCTATAAAAATATGAACACTACTATTAATACAAGTATAATATTTTAGACTTAACGATTGTTATGAACGAGGAAGATTATAAAAATAGTAACTTTTGAAATATTCAGGTATAACACCGATTCGAGTAAACGATAATCAAATTGAGCGTCGAATATGCGATGAGATAAATAAATATTATTATAAATGTAATTATACGGCAAGATTTACTAAAAATTGTAACTTTCCAGAAATAGTAACTTTCCGGAAATAGTAACTTTCTAATAATAGAAAGTTCCCTAAAATAGAAAGTTTTTGATTAAGTGACGTATAATCTAAATGAAAGAATGATCGTAACTCAATTATGTGGAGTTTAGGATCTAGGACGCGCAACTAGA
The DNA here is from genome assembly GCA_026074375.1 of Tanacetum coccineum. Taxonomy (NCBI): domain Eukaryota; kingdom Viridiplantae; phylum Streptophyta; class Magnoliopsida; order Asterales; family Asteraceae; genus Tanacetum; species Tanacetum coccineum. The sequence continues at coordinate 42,931 of BQNB010016180.1, forward strand.
TTTCTCATCACATGTGTATGTATATCTATATAGTTTTAATAGTTACGGTATATGCACTAATCGGTTATTTGATCTCCGGCTTCGATCAAGGTGAGTTCATAGCCTCGGTTTTAAACTATTTTAAATGTTTTTAACCCGCGAGGGGGATACTTGCTGTTTTATTAAAATGAGAATGCAATATGTTTTGATACTAATTAGGATTCCATTCACTATTGAGTATATGCTTTTTACTGTGTGACTGTTAGTTGTCTAGTTGCAGGTGAACGCTAATGCATTAAATAGATCTATTGGGTTTGACAACCCTTTCCGGGGTTTGAATCAGTGGTGAGCACCCTGTAACGGACATTTTGTAGTTAGTATTAGGAGAAGTGACATACTTCTCGGACATTATTTTATCCCACGTGATGAATGTGTTAAGTTTTAGTACACAGGCTCATTTAGTTGGAAATCAATATTTTTATAACTTGTCTTACGAGCAATGTTATATGTTTTGTTGAACCAAATATACGTTCTAACTATTATTTGTAAACTTTACGAATTCACTCAACGTTTTGTTGACCTTTTAAGCATGTATCTCAGGTTAGTTGCTGTTGATGGCTCGGACAGGACGGAACACGAATATCATAGACGATGTCTCGATGAAGTAGTGTCATAAATTCAAACAACGTTTTTGAAACCAAGTCGTGTTATGACTTTTAGAAAATAAATTTTTATGGTAGTTTTGGGACATGTGTAACTTTGATGTTTCTCTTATAAATAAAATAATTATGTTTTATAAACGTATCTTTGAACGTTTACTAGGACTCGTATGCATGTATTATGAAGTAGCACCCTAAATGTTGTATTCCGATGCGTATCGTATTTTGGAGGTGTTACATAGTGGTATCAGAGCACGAGTTATAGTGAACTAAGTCGTTTTACAAAACTTGGACTACAACTGTTTTTGGAAAATTTTCACGAGTCCTTCACCGTTGTCCGATATCCGCGCGCGTGTTGTTCTTGATCCTTAGAAGCCTTATATGATGTTCTAATTGCATATTATGTGCATAACAAGTGGGATACACTTGATATAAGTAATGATTATATATATATATATATATATATATACAACATCTATTCTATGATGTATGGTTATATATATAACTTGGTATTCGCATCTCGCGAAAAATTTAATTTCTTTATGCATTTAATGCAATATCATGAAACCATCCTAATATGTAATGAGTATAAATTTACATATGATTAAAAATATGTACGATGGTTACTAATATAAGTATTTCTTTTCTTTTGTAGTATCATGTGCTAACCTTTGTCACCGGACCGCGTGTTCGATTTTCCTGTAGATGTGTCAGAGCCGCATCCAGCCTACGATTTCTTCACGTCCAGACTGCTACCAGGGTATGCTGGTAACCCGAACAACAACAACGGGTGGATTGAGGTGGATGTACAATTACTTAGAGAAGTTGGAGTTGTAGCGGATGAGCCAATCGTCGAGGTGGAGGAGCAGGTGGTCGTTCTAGTAGTTGATATGGATGAGGATATAGCCATGCTGTTTGGCGATGATGATTTTAAGGATGATGGCTCTGAGGGATTTGATGAGGAAGAGGTTTAGGAGGTGAACGAGGATTGGTTGATGGCTTCTGTCACACTACCTCCGATGCCAGCAGTACCCCCGCTGAGCATCTACGAGGTTGGAGGTCCATCTACTGCTGCTCCTGAGGGATAATCTTTTCCCCTCCCAGCACCTGGACTTCTTATATCTCCATCAGTGATCGAGGACTTGGTTACCCGCATAGGTAACATGGAGTACGGACATGGACAGCTTGTGAAGAAGATGATCCAAGTGAGTGATGTTGAGGTAGCAGCTGGTGTTACTTTCGAGGAGATTGGCCTGAGTGTTTTTGCTATTGAGGGACAGGTGCAGGTGATGGCGTCCCAAATGGTTCATTCCGCGGACAGATTTAAGCAGATTGGTGCCCAGGTAGAGCAGGGTCAGCAGAGTGCGACCTAGAGAGACGAGGTAATTGCCGGACTAACTCAGCAGGTGCAGGCTTTACAGGCAGCAGTGCAGCAAAGAGATACACAGATTCAGCAGTTGCAGACTACAGTTTCGGAGATGAGCAGCCATGAGAGCACACTGATGCAGTGCATTTTGGGGATGGATAGGAGACTTGCTGATCTAGAGAAGAGACCATCAGGAACTCTTTAGTTGTATTGATAGTCTATTTTGATTTTTGGATTAGATTATGACCATTTGTATAGCCACTAAACTGCTAGTGTCAGTTAGTGAGGTCATGTTGTCGGGTGTATTTTGTTTTTGTAAACACCGCAGCCATTCGAACATGTTAGGATTCCTGTATTAGAAACTTAGAATCATCATGATTGGATGTATCGGTCTTGGAACCAGAGATTGTAACTTTTGGGAGATTTTTGGTTGTACGTGTACTACCCCCAACATTGTTATTATTATTATGGTTATGAGATTATGATTATCCTTGATTATGAGTTTGTGTGATTGTAGATGTTGATATTTTTTAGTGGCCTTGTTACTAGATTGACTAAACCCCGAGTGTGGAATGATTCCGGTTGGTGGATCCTCCGCACGTGTATGGTACTTACTTGCATTATCCATGAGTGGGTATTATTTTAAAACTTGCTGTGACCGTTGACCAAACTGTATCTAATGATGTTTTGTGAATTGATAATTTTAAAACTGTAGAAATTGCAATAACGAATTTATGTGTTGAACAAATGTCGTTGCGCGAATCATACTGATTATGTTTTATAAACTGTTTGTGTAAACAATGGAAAAATGTTTTTTTAATTTTATAAACTGACCCTATGGTGTCAAATAAATTTTCTTTTCAAAAAAAAAATATAATATATATATGAATAAATTTCCTTTTAAATAATAAGAATGGAAGATGATGCTATCTTCTTTTCTTTCTTTTAAAACAATCCTATTTTTTTCATTAATTTTTATTTACTTACGCGTGTAGCGTATGAAAAAGGAACGTTTTAACGAAAATGGACATGATGTCGTTTGGTCCTCAATTATGTATAATTTGATCAATTATGCATAATTTAGGAAGAACCACGCTATGTCGGGTATATCATCACCATTAAAATGCTTGATAATTAGGATAAATGTTTGGGTCAAGCTTCGAGAAGGAGAAAATATTTTTACCCTGCTACGGATTCTTATGCAAGTAACCCTACTCCTATTGACTGAATGGAGAGAGTCTCATGCGATTCGTTATGACCAAGTCATCCCGAAGGGAAAATACCTACGGTATTGTTCGGCACGAGTGTGTCTAGAAAGGAGTGAAGTCTAGTTCCTGGTAATGAAGATCGATGGTCGTTGTGAAGACGTGTCAAGACCAAGTGTGGTCGGTATGCTAGTAAGCAATGGTAGATTTTAGCTATCAAGGGTGTAAACCTGATACCGACACTGAAAAGAGATCCCCTTGAAGATGTAAAGATTCCTAAGGTGGGTGGAAGCTAAGAAGGTTAGTCCCGAGGTTGAAAATAAGAAATGGAGAAGACTTCTCCTACATAAGATGTATGTTGCCTTTGATGAATCAACTGATGGCCGTGAAGAAGACTTCTTTTCCCAAAATGGAGAGTAGTGGTAGTGTAGTTGTAAATATACCTGATGTCGTCGAGGATTAGAATAAGGCACTAAGCTACTCCTGACTTAAGGTTAGGTATAGTGATCCTTACTCCTTGACATAACGACTTAGTGTGCGTATGAAAGAGCGAAAAGATTGAAGATTCCAGCCGAATGGCGACATCCGTTCCCATCCTGGAGAAACAATCAAAGTAGCTAACGCCTTAAGTCGAACGGTATTGAATTAGGAACATGCGTAATTACTTCGACTTGATTAGTTGAGTCATCTAGGATTCGATGCGATGTATTAGGACTGAGTCGACTATGCTAGTCGCGGTGCGGAAACGTTGAAATTTTTATTTTTTGTCAGACGAGCAATGAGCCCATGATGCTCAATTGTTTTCTTGATTGTTTTCAATTTGCCTTTCGACAGTATGTGTCTTCTAGCGGGATTATCGCCGCCGAATTATGTGCTTTTTGTGTCTCATGTGCTATGTGCTTTTGAATGGTAGTAAGCGTTTAGGACGCTTTTGTGTTGCCGTGATACGACTTAGGACGTGAGTGGATGAGTGTACTTACCTAAATGAAGATGAAGGTTGGTTTGAGAGGTACGCAAGCCAGATAGTCCATTGTCGATTGTGGTTTGTAAACCCACAAGCATGACTATGGTTGGCTAAAACCTAGCCGTGATTAAATCGAGATCATTACCAAGAAGCTTGGCCATCCAGCAAGCCCGATACAATGAGCAATTAGTCGGTTGGGTATGAACCCGCGTAATGAGCATGGCCGTTACTGAAGCTTTGTAGTAGAGACCGTCCAACCAAAAGGAAAACCATCTCACCGCAAGAGAAACTAAGACAAGGTATGAAAAGAATAGGACGAGCACCGTGACGAGCTCCCCTTAAGAGGTGGGTGCTATGTGTAAACAACCCGAGTTTCTCGAGGCGTTTTATGACGGATTTGCGAGGTCCGTACGTAATATTTTATATATTTTATAGTTTCATGTGAACGATCGCCGTACATTTGGAATTTTATTTCGTCGTAAATAATTTTTTTCGTTTTTTATTTTCGAAAGAAATGTAGTATATTTATTTTTTTTTGACGGTTCGCAAAGTCAACATTTGCGTTCGCGCGACCGTTAAGCATGTTTGGGCATTCATTAATATTAGGACGCACCCTGACTTTGTTTTTTTTACAAAATTATTATTTTGATCGTGTCTACGTCAGTTTGTGCATTGTCTTAAGGCCGGATGCATTTATAAAAGTGTACGCTATTTTATTAAATCATTTTAAACCAAGAAATCTCGACGGAAAATAAAAAGGGTTCGAAGTGAAAACCCCGTGCCATGATTGTCTTTTAATTTAAGTGGAAAGTTTGTAGATTTGGTTGTCAAAAAATCTAAAAAAGAAAGGAGGGAAGGACCATTTTTGCCAAATGATGAAACTAGTGAAAGTATAAATAGGGTTATACTTCACTTTTCTTAAATAAAAACACACACACAACCAACTTTGCTCTGCTCCCCCTCCTCCCTCTCCAACCGAACGCACCACAAACACCATAAAACTGCCACCGTCGCCGGAATACCCACATACATTACGTTCCGACTTCAAAATATTAATCCCCTCATTATTACCTACAAATCCCATTAATAAAAAGTAACATGCAATGAGTATTTTTGGAGTTAGAGTTTGTATTAGTTTCAAACATTTTTGATTTAAAGGGGGTATTTATCGAAGCTAGACAAGTGTTTTTGGAAGCTTGGTTTTTAATAAAAAGGGTTCAGTTTTGGTGTTTTGGTTGGTTCGAACGAGGGCCAAGAAGAAGGAAACAAGGAGAGTTTGAGTTTTTGAGTCCGATCTTGCTACAATAAGCATTGTGAGCATTCTTTTTATATTTGCTTTGTTCGTTCCGTTCATTTGAATTGATTACACTCGTTGCATGTGAAGAAATCCATGAGATATTGCGTCATCTAGTTAGTTGATGTTATAAATTGTTTGAGCGAGTTAAATGTGAGTTATATGCCATTTTATATGTGTCGTGAGAGAGTTTTTGGGTCAAAAATGAGTTTTGGGGGTTTTTAATGGCCTATACTTTTGGGCAGAAACTTTGAGCATGGATACTGAGGGATTGTTGATTTTGTGAAATCTTATTTTTTGATTGAAAAATAGAAAAAGCTTCTTAGACGTTCGTTTTGAATTAGAATAGAGTTCTAAACTCCTAATAACGAAGAAACTAGAGCTAAAACGAGAGGAAATAACTTACGCCTGTAGCGTATGGAAAAGGAACGTTTTGACGAGGATGGACATGATGTCGTTTGGTCCTCAATTATGCATAACCTGATCAACTATGCATAATTTAGGAAGAACCACACTATGCTAGGTAAATCGTCACCATTAAAACACTTGATAATTGGGATAAATGTTTGGGTCAAGCTTTCGGAAGGAGAAAATAATTTTACCCTGCTACGGATTCTTATGTAACTAACCCTACTCCTATTGACTACATGGAGAGAGTCTCATGTAAGTCGTTATGACCGAGTCGTCCCGAAGGGAAAATACCAACGGTATTGTTTGGAATGAGTATGTCTAGGAAGGAGTGAGGTCTAGTTTCTGGTAATGAAGATCGGAGGTTGTTGTGAAGACGTGTTAAGACCAAGTGTAGTCGATATGCTAGTAAGCAATGGTGGATTTGAGCTATCAAGGGTGTAAATCGGATACCGACACTAATTGATTATGTGATTTTATATGTTAGTGTTATAATGCGTTTGATGGGGTCATATGTACTCCAGAATATTTTTCGCAACCGGTAGGGCATTATTTAATGAGACCGAAAGGGCAACATGTGTATTTTGGTTTTGAATATTGATGAGTATTTTGGTTTCGAATATTGACGTATGTTTTAGTTTTGATTACCGACGTATGCTTCGGTTTTGTGTAAAGGTGTGCGTTTTGTTTTGTTAGAATGATCACCAAACTAAGATTGGTTTGATCTTTCGACTAAAGTCTTTCGTTTAAAAACGACGCGATTTATATTTTCCCATTTAAATATTTTTTATCATGGAAATAACTTACGCCTGTAGCGTATGGAAAAGGAACGTTTTGACGAGGATGGACATGATGTCGTTTGGTCCTCAATTATGCATAACCTGATCAACTATGCATAATTTAGGAAGAACCACACTATGCCGGGTAAATCGTCACCATTAAAACGCTTGATAATTGGGATAAATGTTTGGGTCATGCTTTCAGAAGGAGAAAATTATTTTACCCTGCTACGGATTCTTATGCAACTAACCCTACTCCTATTGACTACATGGAGAGAGTCTCATGTAAGTCGTTATGACCGAGTCGTCCCGAAAGGAAAATACCAACGATATTGTTTGGAACGAGTATGTCTAGGAAGGAGTGAGGTCTAGTTTCTGGTAATGAAGATCGGAGGTTGTTGTGAAGACGTGTCAAGACCAAGTGTAGTCGGTATGCTAGTAAGCAATGGTGGATTTGAGCTATCAAGGGTGTAAATCGGATACCGACACTAATTGATTATGTGATTTTATATGTTAGTGCTATAATGCGTTTTATGGGGTCGTATGTACTCCGGAATATTTTTCGCAATCGATAGGGCATTATTAAATGAGACCGAAAGGGCAACATGTGTATTTTGGTTTTGAATATTGATGAGTATTTTGGTTTCGAATATTGACGTATGTTTTAGTTTTGATTACCGACGTATGCTTCGGTTTTGTGTAAAGGTGTGCGTTTTGTTTTGTTAGAATGATCACCAAACTAAGATTGGTTTGATCTTTCGACTAAAGTCTTTCGTTTAAAAACGACGCGATTTATATTTTCCCAGATATGTTTAGTGCCATATTTTGTCTCCTATAATAAGAGCAGTTGTAATTATATTTTGATTTTGTTAATATAAATTATCATTTGTTTTGTTGATTTCCGTTCGAAATAGTTAAGGCGAGTATTATATCGAGGGATTTTTGCATTCAAGCACGCGAGACCGTCCAACCAAAAGGAAAACCATCTCACCGCAAGAGAAACTAAGACAAGTAAGAAAGGACGAGCACCGGGACGACGCTCCCTTAAGGTGGGTGGAATGTAACAACCCGAGTTTCACGACGCGTATGACGATTGCGAGTCCGACGTCATAATTATTATTTTATAGATTCATGTGAACGAACGTCGACATTTGTAATTTTATTTGTCGTAAATAATTATTTTCGTATTTTATTTCGAACGAAATTTAGAAATTTATTTATTTTTGACGTTTCGCGAGTCAACATTTGACCGCGCGACTGTTAAGCGTTTTGGGCATCATAAATATTAGGACGTGCCCCGACTTATTTTATTTTGCAAAATTTATATTTTGTCGGACTACGTCATTTTGTTCCTTGTCTTAAGCCGGACTTGCGTTTTAAAAGTGTACGCATTTTATTAAATATTTTAAACCAAGAAAATCTGACGGAAAATAAAAAGGGGTCTCGAAAGTGAAAACCCGAGCCATGATTGTCGTTTTAATTTAAGTGAAAGTATCGTGTGTCAAAAATCTAAAAAAGAAAGGAGGGAAGGACCATTTTTGCCAAATGATGAAACTAGTGAAAGTATAAATAGGGTTATACTTCACTTTTCTTAAATAAAAACACACACACAACCAACTTTGCTCTGCTCCCCTTCCTCCCTCTCCAACCGAACGCACCACAAACACCATAAAACCGCAACCGTCGCCGGAATACCCATATACATTACGTTCCGACTTCAAAATATTAATCCCCTCATTATTACCTACAAATCCCATTAATAAAAAGTAACATACAATGAGTATTTTTGGAGTTAGAGTTTGTATTAGTTTCAAACATTTTCGATTTAAAGGGGGTGTTTATCGAAGCTAGACAAGTGTTTTTGGAAGCTTGGTTTTTAATAAAAAGGGTTCGGTTTTGGTGTTTTGGTTGGTTCGAACGACGGCCAAGAAGAAGGAAACAAGGAGAGTTTGAGTTTTTGAGTCCGATCTTGCTACAAAAAGCATTGTGGGCATTCTTTTTATATTTGCTTTGTTCGTTCCGTTTATTTGAATTGATTACACTCGTTGCATGTGATGAAATCCATGAGATCTTGCGTCATCTAGTTAGTTGATGTTATAAATTGTTTGAGCGAGTTAAATGTGAGTTATATGCCATTTTAGATGTGCCGTGAGAGAGTTTTTGGGTCAAAAATGAGTTTTGGCGGGTTTTGTAATGGATCAAGACCAAGTGTAGTCGGTATGCTAGTAAGCAATGGTGGATTTGAGCTATCAAGGGTGTAAATCGGATACCGACACTGAGAAGGGATCTTCTTAAAGATGTAAAGATTCCTAAGGTGGGTGGAAGCCAAGTTGAATATACCCGAAGATGATAAATGAGAAATGGAGAAGACTTGTCCTACATAAGATGTGCGTTGCCTTTGATGTATCAACTGATGGTCGTGAAGAAGACTTCTTTCCCCGAAATGGAGAGTAATAGTAGTGTAGTTGTAAATGTACCTTGAATTGTCAAGGATTAGAATAAGGAATTAAGCGACTCCTGACTTAAGGTTAGGTATAGTGGTCCTTACTCCTGGACGTAACGACTTCGTGTGCGTATGAAAGAGCGAAAAGATTGGAGATTCTAGCCGAATGGCGACATCCGTTCCCATCCTGGAGAAACAATCAAAGTAGCAAACGCCTTAAGTCAGACGGTATTGAATTAGAAACGTGTGTAATTACTTCGACTTGATTAGTCGAGTCATCTAGGATTCGATGCGATGTGTTAGGACTGAGCCGATTGTGCTAGTCGCCATGTGGAAACATTGGAGTTTTTATTTTCGTCGGACTAGCAACGAGCCCATGATGCTCAATTGTTTTCTTGATTTTTTTTATTTGTCTTTCAACAATATGTGTTTTTAGCGGAATTATCACCGCCGAACTATGTGCTTTATGTGTTTTACGTGCTATGTGCTTTTGAATGGTAGCAAGCGTTTAGGACGCTTTTCTGTTGCCGTGATTCGGCCTAGGACATGAGTAAGTGGGTATACTTACCCGAATGAAGAGGAAGGTTAGTTTGAGAGATACGCAAGCCTAATAGTCTATTGTCGATTATGGCTTGTTAACCCACAAACAAGACTATGGTTGGCTAAAGCCTAGCCGTGATTTAGTCAAGATCTTTTCTAAGAATCTTGGCCATCCGGCAAGCTCGGTATAATGAGCAATCTAATCGGTTGGGAATGAACCCGCATGATGAGGATGGCCATTACTGAAGCTTCGTAGTAAGCAAGCATGATACGTGATAATTATCGCCAATGCTTGAAGTGAGTGTGACAAAATGCTTGAGTAAAGCTAGGTAGAAATATAGAGTCATTTTAAAATTGGCGAATAGGCGAATATGTGCTTAATTGATTATGTGATTTTATATGTTAGTGCTATAATGCGTTTGATGGGGTCGTATGTACTCTGGAATATTTTTCGCAACCGGTAGGGCATTATTAAATGAGACCGAAAGGGCAACATGTGTATTTTGGTTTCGAATATTAATGTATGTTTTAGTTTTGATTATCGACGTATGCTTCGGTTTTGTGTAAAGGTGTGCGTTTTATTTTGTTAGAATGATCACCAAACTAAGATTGGTTTGATCTTTCGACTAAAGTCTTTCGTTTAAAAACGACGCGGTTTATATTTTCTCGGATATGTTTAGTGCCACATTTTGTCTCCTATAATAAGAGCAGTTGTAATTATATTTTGATTTTGTTAATATAAATTATCATTTGTTTTGTTGATTTCCGTTCAAAATAGTTAAGGCGGGTATTATATCGAGTGATTTTTGCATTCAAGCACGCGAGACCGTCCAACCGAAAGGAAAACTGTCTCGCCGCAAGAGAAACTATGACAAGTAAGAAAGGACGAGCACCGGGACGACGCTCCCTTAAGGTGGGTGGAATGTAACAACCCGAGTTTCACGACGCGTATGATAACGGGTCAAAAACTGAAAGTCGATTAGCACTTTTTTTGAAAAATGTCAATCACAGCTTCCATGCAGGAAACTTACAAAGGATTTTGTTATTTTCCTTCGAGTTTCAGGTCTCGGCTAAAACTAAAAAGTTGTCCGGAATGTCATTTTGCATTAATATATATATATATATATATATATATATATATATATATATATATATATATATATATATATACACACATATATACATATATATAAAGTCAAAGTTAAATAAAGTCTAACGTTGACTTTTGAAAGTCAACGGGTTGATACTAGACTTGTCGAATGTTATAAAAATATAAACACTACTATTAATACAAGTATAATATTTTAGACTTAACGATTGTTATGAACGAGGAAGATTCTAAAAATAGTAACTTTTGAAATATTCGGGTATAACACCAATTCGAGTAAATGATAATCAAATTGGGCGTCGAATATGCGATGAGATAAATAAATATTATTATGAATGTAATTATATGACAAGATTTACTAAAAATGGTAACTTTTTGGAAATAGTAACTTTCTAATAATAGAAAGTTCCCGAAAATAGAAAGTTTTTGATTAAGTGACGTATAATCTAAATGAAAGAATGATCGTAACTCAATTAAGTGGAGTTTAGGATCTAGGACGCGCAAGTGGATTTTTCATCACATGTGTATGTATATCTATATAGTTTTAATAGTTGCGGTATACGCACTATTCGATCATACTTTATTGTATAGTAATCGAGCGACATAAATTATAGGTCGCAGTTGAGCTCGTGGTCGAGTAGTTCGTGATTGTTTAGGTTATTTGATCTTCGGCTTCGATCAAGGTGAGTTCATAGCCTCGCTTTTAAACTATTTTAAATGTTTTTAACCCGCGAGGGGGATACTTGCTGTTTTATGAAAATGAGAACGCAATATGTTTTGATACTAAATATGATTCCATTCACTATTGAGTATATGCCTTTTACTGTGTGACCGTTAGTTGCCTAGTTGCAGGTGAACGCTAATGCATTAAATAGATCTATTGGGTTTGACAACCCTATCTGGGGTTTGAATCAGTTGTGAGCACCCTGTAACGGACATTTTGTAGTTAGTATTAGGAGAAGTGGCATACTTCTTGGACGTTATTTTATCCTATGGGATGAATGTGTTAAGTTTCGGTACACGAGCTCATTTAGTTGGAAATCAATATTTTTATAACTTGTCTTACGAGCAATGTTATATGTTTTGTTGAACCAAATATGCGTTCTAACTGTTATTTGTAAACTCTATGAATTCACTCAACGTTTTGTTGACCTTTTAAGCATGTATCTCAGGTTAGTTGTTGTTGATGGCTTGGACGGGACGGAACGCGGATATCAAGGACGATGTCTCGGTGAAGTAGTGTCATAAATTAAAACAATGTTTTAGAAACCAAGTCGTGTTATGACTTTTAGAAAATAAATTTCTACGGTAGTTTTGGGACCTATGTAACTCTGATGTTTCTCTTATAAATAAAAAAAATTGTGTTTTATAAACGTATCTTTGAACATTTACTAGGACTCGTGTGCATGTATTATGAAGTAGCACCCTAAATGTTGTATTCCGCCGCGTATCGTATTTTGGGTGTGTTACAGATATCCAACTTATCGCATATAGTTTGAATCTCTTTAGAGAGATCATTGCCTTCATACATATCGTCATCATATGGGTCTTCATCATAGTCACCATAACTATAAGAATCCCTCCATAGTTCCAGCAAACTTTGTGTGCTAAATCCTGTCCTTTCTGAAGCCAAAGAACGAGCCATGTCATTATCATCTGATGCAACCTCATCTTCACTGTCATGATCATTCGGATACTCTACCTTTTTCAGAGGATTACCAGCTTCATCCACAAGAATAGCTTCCCTATCAATAATTTATTTTTCAAACTTTCTGATTTTATCCATAATAGGAGTAGTACTGGTACTGCTATTTTTAACATTCTAGAACGAAAATCCATATGAATTCGCTCTGTTCTTATCCAAATTTGATGAGCCCCCATTGGTACCCATCTCAACATCATTATCAACCGAATTAAGAACTTCAAAATGATTTGAATCACTCACCTTATTAGTAGATTCCACACCTTTCTTCTTATTACTGCTAGAGTTAGCAGTATTGTTTTTAGAAACGGTTCTATATTCTTGGTTTGGTTTAAATGCCATTTTCGGACCAACCGGAATACCTTTAGGAGCTTGACTAGACTTCTTATTCTTTATCTCACCAACTCCCGCACCAAAGCCTAGATTCTTGGGATACTCCACCTGAGTATGACCAAAAATCTTACAACACTCGCATCTAGGGGGTTTTCATTCGTATTTAACACGCACATTACACATATAAAACCCCTCCTCTAATTTTAGGCATAGCTACCACAGTGGCGTCTTTCAACTCCACATCAGCCCGAAGCTCAATCATTACTCTTGCATAGCTTAACCTTCCCCAAGATTGCAAGCACATATCTGCAGTATATGAGTCAAGCATAATAGGAGTACCAAGTTTAGTAGTAATGACACTCAATCCATCCTCGCTAAAAGCCGCAACGGGGACACCATGAAGTTTCACCCAAACAGAAACACTCCCAGCATCTTCTTTTAATAAATTCACATCCGGGTTCCACTTTTTAAGAATAATTGGATGACTGCGAATAAACCATGTACCATTTTCAAGCATTGCATTCAAGCCATCCATGGAGTTAAATTTGAAAGAGAATCGCCCGGTAGATGAGCTAAATATTGATCTAACCAAACCAAATTTACCATACATGTTCCTAACATAATTAGCAACAACGGGGTAGGCCACTCGCTTTTCCAAAAAGAAACCATAAGCAAAGTTTTCAAACCTGACACTAACGGCTCTAATAGACTCCACTAGCACAACTACATCAACTCCGTTCCCCCCTGGCGGATACAAAGTACGGATATTCAACGTCTTTTTACTTGATTCACCAATAACATTAGCATATAAGGACTTACCAAGGGTATTTCCAGCCGGCGTAGTTCCTTGAGTAGGTAATGGTGGGTATGATTCCCCACCAGATTTCACTACATTAGTTTGCTCCACCAAAGGACTATGCACCTCCATCGCCACAAATTCATCAATAGACGGTAATACTACCTCCTTAAGTGGATTAGCATTATTACAAGTACCATCAGATTATGTAAATGAACCATTACTCGCATCTGCATTTGTCTTCTTTCTATGATTGTTGTTCCCTCCTCCCGAATCCAAAAACCCCCTATTCATGTTAGCACCATGCAGTTACAAACCAAACACCCAAAATCCATGACCTAAAAAACCCTACAACAACTAATATAGGATCAACCTACAAATAAAACCCTATATCTACTGATCTTTATGCCAATAAACAGCCACGATCAATAATTAACCAAGAAGCATGGATCATAACATTCCCTAGCTGATAGTCACCATAACCCATTATCTTTGCAATCTAATCATTGCCAAATCTGACTTTACGCAAAAATTTGCTAACAAAGGGTAATGATCTGAGAGCGCTACCTGGTCATATGCTTGGAGCAGCCTGAGTCCAGGTACCAGAGTATGATTTGTATGACCTAAAATTGACACGGGAAGAAGATGGAGCAGTAGAAACATTGGATCCCTAGTTTTACATGGGTTTCGAGTGGTTAGAAATCTTAGAACCTACGGTCTTAGATTTACTACTCGACCCTACATTTTTTATGTCTTTAATTTTCCCAGATTTGTTACTACTTGGTTTTGTTTACTTAACTACTATTGTTGATATGGATTTCCTAGAAGGCATTACTGTAGTGGAGATGATCCTAGTTAAAGGGCATGTGTTTCCAGCTATACCGAAGATCCGTCCTGTAGGTTTCCAACTATATCCAACATTAGTGTAAACTTTACCCGTAGGTTTCCATATTTTCTTCATGTTGCTCTTAGCAGATTTAGATTTCACAAATTTAGATTTGACACGAGCATTTACATCATTAAGATAATCATGAAAACACAAATCATGAATAGCATCAAGCATACATTCATTACAGGTAGCACAAATAAGCTCAGAATTCGTATTTAACATAGAATGCTTAACATTTGCATTACACACTAGTTTTGAAACACGATTCACATTATTAAAACTAGACTTAGCAATCCTAGGATGGTCTTCTACTTTATTTTTCTTCTTGTTACTACTTGAAGTTTGTGTGATCCTATCTTTCTTTTTATTGCTCCTAGGGTTTAATCCACTAGCTTCAGTAGAACTGCTTACTCCTGTAGAAGGTGACATAGAATTGTTAGTGGTCTGTTTATCATGTGGTTTTACCTATTTCTGTGTTTTATCTTTTGATGTGTCATTGGATTCTGCAAAACTAACTTTCCTAGTCTTGTTGATTGGTGTAACAACAACGAATTTATCACTTACATGTTTTGAACTATGACATGTAGCACTAACATAAATATTTATGAGTAGTGTTAGTGTCATGACTTGTAATTAACGATGATCTTGTTTTTAAGCTTAGCATGGGAAAAGTGAAAAATCGGGGATGATGAAGTTATCTTTTAGACGCTTAATTGTGCTTTTTGTTCTATGATCCTAAAAGTTACCAATGTGGTAATGAAAACATTGCATTATGTCAACACAAATAAATTGTAGTTAGGTAGTTAATAATCAAGAAAAATCATAAAAAGAGAAAAATCTTAGAAAATGGGAAGTCGGGTGTTTTATAACTTGTGATCTCTTATCTCTCTCAAACAAAACTCTTTGCTACTTTTCAAAGGTTTAGTTTGGGGAATTTTCGAGGTATTTGGTTATAAGGCATGTGATATTGCGTGAGGACACACAATCGTTTAGTTTGGGGAATTTTGATAAGTGTAGAATACACATATCTATTTATGCTTAAAATAACCCAAATAAACCCAAAACGGATCAAAAATGGCAAAAATGTGCTTGTATCTGAGTTTATTGTGTGCAGGTATGGATATGTCAAATATTGCAAGAAATCAGTCAAAAACGGACACGAGAACGGATGAGTGATCAAGAAGCTAAAGAAATCAAAGCCGAAGCCAGAGAGATCATGCCTCAGCCTTCCACAGTCAACCAAAGCCAACTCCATTGTTTTATAAACACAAGGGCTGAATATGCAATTTCCCCAAAGTTATTTATATCCTGAAAATTATGCTTGCCAAACACAAGGGCCATGCCAAACACATAGGACCGGTTTGTTAATTATCCCCAAAGAATATACAAAAAGGATGCGGGTCTTACACGAGCAAAACTACCATGGATCGCCATCTCAACAATCACAAGCCAATCCCCTACTCCGATCTACCCATACCCCTAATCACCTCTACCGGTTAAACTTATAAAAGTTTTTTTTTCAGTTACTATTCACTTATTGCACCAAAATAGATTAACACACTCCACACCACCGAATCCCTCAAGAACCACCAAGAACCCTAGTTTTCTTAACCACTCACTCCCTTACTAATAAAACTTAGGGTTAATAATCCTCTCATACTCCGTAACCTATCCACATCACTTTCAATAACCCAATCCAAATCCCACGTTGGCTTGAATTGAAGGCATTGTGACTTGGTTGATGTGAGTTGTGTGTGATATTGCTTAACACTACATAACTAGCACACCAAGCCACGTCAATGATCCGTTTATACACACTTTAAATCCTACGGTTTACATCAAGGATAAAGAAGAGTTGGAGGGCCAAGATTAAAGAAAAGAAGGACCTAGAAGAAGGAGGTTAGCTCGAGCTTGGGGTATAAAAACCCCCCTCATTCCAGCAACCAGAGGGAATTTTAGTGGTTAATTTCTTAGTTTATTTTAGTAGATTAATTTCTTTTCGATTCAGTTTGTTTTAAGTTCCTTCAATTGTAATTTTCATGTTATGTAACTTTGTTTCAAAGTTGTAAGAACTTTATTCCAGTTTAATTAAGTTCATTTGTTTAAATTTGTTTTCTCATAGATTAACTTCTGTCACAAAAATATTTTTGTGTGTTATTGTTGATTCGATCAAGGCTTGACACTCTTGGAATTGGATGGCAGCTGAGTGTTCAATAGGGTTTAGAGCTGAGGTTCAGCTTATAGGTTAGATTAGGTTTTTGATTGTGATATAAGGGCTTATGTGGATTAAGCCATAAGCCCACAATAAGCTGCTTATTTCTTTCCTGTTCATGCTGGAAAGCTAAGGTACACAGTTTATTTACGTTTTACATTTGTCCTTTTTCTTCTTCCCTATAAGTGTTAAGTTTAAGTAAGCTGTGGATTTGCTTATAGTTGATTAAGTAGATTTTATTGAGTAGTTAAAATTCTGTCAAGTACCTTTTATTTTGCTTTGTTCATGAAGTTAGAGAGGTAGAATACTAAGCTGATAAGAGCTTATAAGCTAATAAGCTCATACAGCTTATTTTGAATAAGTAGAGTTAAGTTTTATTCTTAAAAAGCTAAGCTAATAAGCTGATTTAATCAATGGATGCTGTTTGTTAAAAGTTAAAAATTGCAGGGGCCTGTCTTGCATATTTTATAGTTTCTGTTAGTTTAAAATTTACACTGTTAGTCCTTGTTAGTTACTCCGTTAGTCCTTAGTTAATTACATAGATAGTCCTTCGTTAGTTTAATAGTTTAGTCTAGTTAAGTCCCTAGGTTAAGGGACTATTTCTGCCATTAGTTCGAACTTTGTGTTTTTTATATAAAAACTTATTTTCCCCGCCTACCCTTATCTTTCTGTATTGTCACTTTTAACCCTTGTGTTTTGGCAGTTTTTAGTTTAAGTTTTATAAAAATAGTTTTTATAAATAATAAATTTAGGTTTTTTGTTTTAAATTACTTAAATAAGTGTAAATAACCTCATTAAAAATTAGGGCTTTTGATATAATTATTTTTCTGCATATTTTCTCTTTATAAAAAGTATTTTATAGAATTTGTAGATTAAGTTTTATATTTTTTTTTAAATTTAATTTTCAAATTTAGTGTTAAAACATTTAATTTTCAAAAACTTAGTTTTTTTTAATTTTTAAACCTTTTTAATAGAAAAATTTGTGATAAAAAAAAATGTTTTTCTATCGTTTTAAGTAATTAGGATTAATGTTAGCTTAAAAGAATTTTTCTTAATTTTTATCAATTATATTCTATTTTTAGGATCTATATTTAGATTAATTTGTGTTTAATTCATTTTAAATCAAACAAGCTTTTAAAAAATATTTTTAATTTTCCTAAAAATTTTCTTTTAGCTTAATTTAGGTTTAGGATCTAGTTTACATTTTAGATTTAAATTGCATTTGCTCTTCTTAAATGTAATTAATTTTTTTATTTTTTTTTTTTTTTTTTCCTTAATTTTTAAAATTTATTTCCCCTTCTGCATTTTTTTTTACTTTCTTAATTGTTTAATTTGTTATTTAGTGGTTTTATTGTGCCTTAATTTTAGTAGTATAATTAAATCAAGAAATATCTCTTATTCTTATTCAAATCAGGATCCAAACTTAAACGGGGTTCCATTGCAACGAGGTCAATTGGGGAAATCGACCGGGGTGATCATACTTGCACGGTCACAAACTTACGTTATTATATATATATATCTTTGTGAGTGGAATTGTCCAAAGGATACTTGGGGAGTTCCTTAATTTCTCTATAAGTATATTATTTTATACGTGTGTAAAACTACGAATCAAACCATAACTTTTATAAATAACCCATAAATCTCTAGTTTCTATATGTAGTTATTTTACACAAAAACCATTGTTATACAAGTGGTATACATCTTAATACTCTTATTTTAACATCCATACTATCATTACGTATGTCCAGAATTATCCTTACTTGTCATAAGTATTTCTTTAACTTAAAATATAATTATGAAACCATAAAACACTAATTAACCCTAATCTTTTTTTGGTATTAATCCTAAGAGTGTAAATCACTTGTGTGACTATTTTAACATGATGTCATTAACATCATAAGATATAATAAAGTGTACATTATGATGACAACAAATAAAAACTTCTCTTTACATGTTAATAATCCTAAATGGTGATTTAAGCTAAATAGATTAATCATATGCATAAAAATGAAAATTATAAGAACATAAAGAGTTCAAATGGACCTTAAGATGTGTGATGATGATGATAATCAAGTGCTAAACCTTTGTTTAGCCACAAAACCAAAGCTTGCACAAATAAAACCTAGCTTTCCTTAATAAAAGCCCTAGCTTTCTTTATCTTGATTTATACTTGAATATGGTTAACCAATGCTTGCAAATGCCTTAGTATACCTTAGAATAGATGTGTATAGAAGTGTATGGGTTGTAGAAAATTTTGTATGGATTTGGTTGGGTAATTGTTTTGAGCCGTGAGCTCTATAGGGCACAAAGAGGGGTTTTGTTTGATTTTTCTCTAAGTGTTGGTGTTGTATGAGTCTTTCATTTGTTACTTGCATGTATATAAGAGGTCTTGGTCATAAAGTATGCAATAGTGGTCAAATAACACAATGAGGGTTTCAAGGGATGTGGTTTTTGTGTCTTGAGTCAAAGTAACAAAGCATGGCTAAGTATTAAATGCAAGGGATGTACATTGACCAAGTTGCTAGTAAAATGACTCATTTCTTATCTCTTTGGTGTTGTTGTGCCGTGGGAAATGAGGGGGGGAAGGGTTTCTAGAAGACTTTGCTAAGTAATACATTATATTGCATCATTTACTAAAGTTATAACTTGTAACTTTTATTTAAAAGTTGCCAACTTGCATGCATTTGTGTATAATATATTTCCTAGTGTACAAAATGACTAGCAACATTTACTTGGGTTAAAGTTTTAATAAACTTTTGGTATTTGGGTATAATCGAGTGGTATTTGTTGAAGCGTAGATAATTTTCCATGCTTCAGGTTATTCTTAAACGTTCATTTATCGCGAAAGTATTTTAAACTTATCGTAACCAATAAAATAAATGATCAACGTCCGATAATTATTATCAAAATAATTATATAAACATGATTGATGTAAAGTTTGATGATTTAATGCCAGTTGACATTAAACGCTTAATTTTGGACGTACGCGAATTTATAATAACGCTTACATTTCAAGCAAACATTACATAACAAAAGGTACCATTGCGGGTTGGTTGATCGTCGGTCAATGACTTGATACACAGGGTGTTATATCCTATACTATATTTATAACCATATCTTCCTACACACACAATAATATTTTATGTTTTTCTCCACTCATTATCTCTCCGTAGTCAAACCGTTAGTTCTGATATTTGTCAGAATCCTGTAAGTAGGAATATATGTAGGAAAAACTAGTAGAGTGATATATCATTTCTCTCTTTCTCTCTCTCTCTTTATATATGTATTATATATATATATATATATTATCATATATTTATATTATTATATATTTAGATATATATTTTATATATAGTTAGGGAACAAAATGAGAAGTTTTTTTAAAGTAAGAAGGATAAGAAGTAAACTATACCGATATCGAGATGCATGACCTTTAATAAAAAATATTAGATGCATCTCTATTAATCATAGATGCATTATAATGCATCATAATGTGTTTTCTAGCTTTTAATTAGATGCATATACGTATTTTAGATGCATTTCATGATTTCTCTTATTTTTTGGTCATCTACATGTGCCAAAATCATGAAAATCAATTTGCACCATCTACACATCAAATTAACTTTCAAAACTCTATATGGTGCATCTAGATGAATAGAAATGCATCTAATGAAAGTTGTTGCATCTCAAATGTGTGGTTTTAGTCACTTCTTACCACTTCTTATTTTAATTTACTTCTCACTGGATCCCTACTATATATATCCTTCTAAAAGAGTTAGTTGTTGAAACATAAGTTCCAAAATAAGCTTAAAAAATTCAGTTATAAAATCATCAACCAAAAAATCACGCAAACTTATAAGCCAAAAAATAAGCTCAAGTGAAACACCTTATAAGGGAATCTCAAATAAAACGTCAAACAAAGACTTTTGATTTTTATTAATTTTTGTAACATTAATGTTGAAAACCACTTTAAAAAGTTTTTATACATGCTGCAAATTTATACTCGAGTTTTTGAAAAGTAAACAAAAATTAGTGAAAGCAAATAAGAACATCTACTATAGGAAATCCAAGAATAGGTTTATAATTGTTAAAAAGGTTTATGTTTCATTTCAACCATAGTGTGTTTTTATTTCAAGTCTATGTGGCATGCAAAAGGTCCTAAACCTTAGAGCATCCACTATGGGAGGTCCAAGAATAGGTTTATAATTGTTGAAAAGGTTTGTTTCATTTTGATGACATCAAATAACGTCTATTTTATATCATCATTTACCCTATGTAATTAACCCATTTTATATAATTATTGCAAAAAATTATTACTTAATCGTTTATATTTGAGAATTGCAGTAATTATGGAGTACTTGGTGAAAGTTAACTAAAAGGCACGCATTCTGGAGCTTAAACGAAGATATTTTGAAGATTACTGTTCTGACAACCAATACGCCGTATCCATCAAGGAAGATACGGCGTATCTGTGCCTGCACTCACCAAAGACCACGAAGGAAAAAAGATACAATACGCCGTATCCAGGAAAGGCAATACGTCGTATTCAAGCTTTAAGGAAATAAAATATCCTGGAAGATATCAAATGTGGTCCCTACTCTAAAAAACCCCCAATACGCTGTATCCAAGACTTTGGATACGCCGTATCGAACCGACTCCAGACCCTATAAATAGAAAACTCAAAAATGAGTTTTAAGTGTGCTAAATCATATTCTCGATACCTAAACCATAAAAGTCGATTTCAGAGGAAAAAAAGAGCAGAATAGGTCGAGCAACGCAATTAATTCCATGGGAGACAACGTGAAATTTCTTATACTCTTGTAATCGTTTAGTTTTTGGTATCATTTGTTAACTCGGTTAGTTTACCTTAGCTAAATCATTACCCTTTTATTAATTATGACGTTTGAAGGCTAATACCTTAGGGTATTAGACATTGTTATAAAGATCTTAATGTTTGGTTTGTTTATCTCGATTTCTTAATTTATTGTTGAATTTTTTGTTTATGTTTATCAATTTATACTTGTTTACGTGCTTTTGTATGCGACCTATCATTCAACTGGATCTAGTGATAGGAACCAAGGAATCTAGATGCCGGGGTAGCTCTCCATATAGTGATTTATACATCTAGACCAATAGGATCATAATTGACGACCTATCTTTGCCCTTTGATTATGAGCTTAGATGAGCCATAAGGTGACCTTGGTTTCAACGAGTACCTTCTAATTAATTGGTAAAGACTTGGTTAGTAAACTACTAGTGTATGAATTACCATTAAGCAGTAAGTGGGTAAAGTCTCTATGATCTAGGGTTTAACAAGATCACCATTGCCTTAATCCCTAAGATAGATTATAATAACCAAATAAGGATGCTTTATGAGGATGCATTTAATTATGACAGAATTCTACGTGTCTAGGTCTTAGGAAGAAGTAACGCCTAAGTCTTAAGAATGATATGTCGCCTCAAGATAAGTAATCATTGCACTAATAAACAAACCAACGTTCTGATTAGATTAATAATGGTTAATACAGTTTTCTTATATTTGGCTAGACCGCTCTTTTATCTCCTGTTAATTTGCTTGCATGTGTTTTAGTGTCTTGGATTGATTTTAGTCACCACCAAACCCGTACTAGTCTCTCAGACTGAAAAACCCCCTTATCCATTAGATTTAGGATTAACATAGGTTTAGCATAGGTTTAGACTAGATTTGACTAACTTAGATTAGAAAAACCAAAGTATTAATAAATTGAAAGTGTTCCTCGCTCTTAGTGATCGACACCATACTTACCATGAAACTTCCATCGATCGGGTACACTGCCCGTTAAAGTGTTGTTTTTGGTTAAGTCGGCAAAATATTAATTTGAAACTTGGATCATAATTTAACGCCTCACAACGACACATAAAGTTTTTGGCGCCGCTGCCGGGGAGTGAGAATTAATCTTGATTTTTATTTGATATTTTGGTTTTTAGTATTAGATTAGATTAGATCTAACCCTTAGGATTAGTGTATTATAGATTAGTGTATAATTCTGTATATTCTATATATTTACTTGTATATTTGTGTGTTTAATTGTTTGCGTATTTAATTGTTTTCATAATACACTGTTCTGGTCGATAACTCGATACAACATATCCACTTTCATTAGATATGATGTATCCAACTTTCTATCTAATACAACGTATTCATTCAAAAAGATTAACACGACGTATTCAGTTCCATTGAATATAGCGTATTGACTATCTGATACAGTAATAGATCTAGTTTTTCACATTCAATTTGAGTATATCTATGTTTTCTTTCACCTAAGCTCATCCTACTGATTTTTTATCCCTTGTTTCAGGTAGTGCATGACAAGAAGTTTGACTAAGGAAATATTTACGCCTTTCAAGGATCCGAAACGAGAATTTTGATTATCTAGGAAGTACTTCAAGACACTAAGTCTTGACAAATCGATATCGCCTAATTTCGATCTATTTTTTGACCAAAAAGAATATTAAGAGGAAGAAGTTACGGAAATAATGGCGGAAACTATGGAACAATACATGAGCAAAAC
This sequence comes from Tanacetum coccineum, assembly GCA_026074375.1. Lineage (NCBI taxonomy): Eukaryota > Viridiplantae > Streptophyta > Magnoliopsida > Asterales > Asteraceae > Tanacetum > Tanacetum coccineum. Next base: position 66,159 of record BQNB010016180.1, read on the forward strand.
TAGAGCCAACTATGGATCGGGAGTTGCTAGGCCTAAAATCGAGGATAAGGATAATTTCGAACTAAAAGGCCAATTTCTCAAGGAAGGAACTATGAACCAACACTTTTAGCGGTTCGGATCATGAAGATGCGAACGAACATATTGAGAAAGTTCTTGAGATCGTGGATTTATTCCACATCCCTAATATAACTATAGATTAAGTGATGCTTAGAGCCTTCCCTATGTCCTTAACTGGAGCCGCAAGTCATTGGCTAAAAAACAAACCATCTGGTTCGATTACAACTTGGGAAGATCTAAAGACAAAGTTTCTAAGCAAATATTGCCCACCTGCTCGTACTGCAAAGAAAATGGAGGAGATCAACAACTTTCAGCAAGAACCGGATGAAAACCTCTATCAAGCTTGGGAGCGATTTAAAGAACTCTTGATGAAGTGTCCTCGACACTATTTAACAGAAATACAGGAGGTAGTCTTGTTCTATAATGGATTGGATGTTCCAACTAGACAAATTCTTGATTCAAGAGGAGCTATACCATCAAAGACCGCTGTTAATGCGAAAGTAGCCATCCAAGAAATGGTAGAATACTCTCAAAAATGGCACAATGGAACATCAAGGACCAGAAGTACTGAAACTTCTGACGGATTAGCAGCGATACAAGCACAACTCAACAATCTTGGAAGAGAAATCAAGAAAGTAAATGAAAACGTTTATGCTACTCAAGTAGGATGTGAACAATATAAAGGTCCCCACTACATGAATGATTGTCCACTCAAGAAAGAAGGAAAACCCCTAAAAGAAGCTTACTACACTCAATTTGATGCACCTTTTCAAGGAGGAGGATATAGAGGAACTGATCCAGGGTTCTACCAAAGGAACAACGCGAATCCTTCATACCAAGAACGAAGGCATTCTATGGAAGATACCCTGAGCAAGTTTATAAGTGAATCGGCAAAAGACATGAGGAGAACTCCAATTTGATCAAAGAGATCCGAGCTTCAACAAATGTTGCCATAAGGAACCAAGGAGCATCAATTAAAACTTTGGAGATCCAAATCAGGCAAATAAGCAAGGTACTACAAGAAAGAGGATTTCAAAGTTTACCGAGCTCTACTAAAACTAACCCGAGAGACCATGTCAAGTCAATATCAACTATTATTGAAGCTGATTCATACCCGATACGCCGTATGGGATCCTCCTAATACGCCGTATCCACTAGACAGAACTGGACACTAATATACGAGACAAAACAAACGACAATTCCGTTTCCAAGTTGTTTGAAAGGTTATTACTGTGAAGAAAAGAATGCATCATATAGACCGTGATGTGGTCGTTGTGTGGTGTATATTTAAGATGTTTCTATTTTTAAATTTATATTTTGCCGACTTAACAAAAAATTACACTTTAACGGGCAGTGTACCCTGTCGGTGGTAGATTCGTGATAAGTAGGGTGTCAAACACTTGAAGCGAGGTTAAATCTCTTAATTTATTTATATTTTGGTTATTTAATCTATGTTAAATCTAATCTAAGTCAAACTTATGCTAAACCTATGTTAGCTCTAATCCTAATTCTAACAGGTGAAAGGGGGTTTCAGCTTGAGAGACTGGCACAGGTTCGTCGGTGACTACAATCAATTCAAGACACTTTAACCCACGCAAGCTAATTAACAAAAGATAAAAAAGTAGTCGAGCCTTATATAAGAAAACTGTATTAACCATTATTAATTCGATTAGAACATTGGTTTGTTTATTTAGTGCAATGATTTCTTCTCTCGAGGTGGCATATCATTCTTAAGACTTAGGCGGGACTTCTTCCTAAGACCTAGACACATTAATTCTGTCATAATTAAAGCATCCGCATAAAGCATCTTTATTTGCTGATTATAATCTATCTTAGGGAATAAAGCAATGGTGATCTTGTTAAACCCTAGCTCATAGAGACTTTACCCACTTACTGCTTAATGGTAATTTATACACTAGTAGTCCACTTGTCTAACTATCCAATGGAATCAGTACGTTATTTATTGAATTATCTAGGTTCACCTTCTAGTCAACACGTTCAATAAACCATTGGCAATATCCAATTAACTAGTTAAGCTAGAAGCATATCTTAGACACATATTTAGAAGGACAATATTTGTGATCCTATGATTCTAGATGTATAAATCACTATATGGAGAGCTATCTCGGACTCTAGATTACTTGGTCTGTATCACTAGATCCAGTTGAATGATAGGTCACATACGAAAGCACGTAAAAAAGTATAAATTGATAAGCATAAACAAGCATACAACAATAAATCAAAAAATCGAGATAAACAATACCAAACATTCAAATCTTCATAATAATGGCTAATACCCGAAGGTATTATCCTTCAAACGTCATAATAAAT
>BQNB010016181.1:0-19301 GCA_026074375.1 Tanacetum coccineum
TTTTTTTTTGAGTGAAAAAATGGAGAAATAGAGAAATGTGTGTTATAAAATGTATTGAAAGTGTGTGTGAAGTATGAAATAAAAAGGAGGTATTTATAGGATTTTTAAAGGGGTAAAATTAGGGTTTTGGGGGTATTTTTTTGAAAAACCGCTCCCCCCAACGGCTATACAACGGATAGTTTAAAAAAAAAAAAAAAAAAAAAAGATCAGTTTCACGTGAGCCGTTAGCCACGGCGCGAGAAGGCTTGGCGCGAGTCACGGAGTGATGCGCCGTCGGCCTTTCTCTCTAAGGTTGGCGTCAAGCTACCAGCCAACCGTTCTCTTTGCTCTTAATGTATGGTATCTTCAATAATATTATAATAAGTTTTTATTTTTCTTTTTTTACTTTTAGTTTAATTTCATTTATAAATTCATTTATTTTAACCCAGTATTTGCTCGAACAACAAAGGTTGCCCGGTTTGACTTTCTTTATTGTTTAAAAACATCAGATGTGGTTATTTGTTTATTACCTTACTAGGCGAGTATCCGCTCATAGCGGCGGAAATTCCTAGCGGCATATTATTAACGATATGCGATATTGTAGTGAGTGTTTCGTGTAACATTCAAAATAGAACGTGAAAAGATCAAAATGAAATTGCAAACGCTCGTAACATGCGATAAAATTTTAACATGTATCAAACAACATATAAAAACATTTAGTGAAACTGAAAGTGATGTTAATGCGAATGAATCTGTTAACTTAAAGTGGGTGAGTTTAGTTTCCCGTGCATAACAACGGAATTTTATAGCGGCATATAGTTATAATGATATTTTGGTTAAATGCATTGTGTAACGTTTTGTGTAACTAAAATATGACTATAACTATTTTTTTTTGAACGGAAAAATATATTAAGAGGCTAGCAAGGAGCTAGAAAAATTACAAAGTCAAAGATCTAGGGCATTTCAACCAAGAGATCCAATCAAATTTACTTTTACATCTATTAGAGCACTACAAGAAAGACAATAAAACTATCTCGTCAAAAAGAAGAGCCATACACGGTTGATCTGTTCCAAATAGAAATTGGTTACGAAACTTCCAAATCGCCCACCACATCACATAGAAGATACCTTCCAAAACATCTTTAAACCCTTTAGCGATACGAAGAGAAGAAAACCAGGTAATCCAATCTTCATAGGATAAAAAATCAGGGATATCCACTTCACACCAACGAGCCACTTTACGATAAAGAGACTTAGCCATACTACAAGAACAGAGAAGATGGGCCCAAGATTCACCAGCGGTGCTACAAATAGGACAACTAATAGATAGAATATCTATCCCTAGGAGAGACAGGTTTAACCTCGTTGGTAACTTATCCAAACACACTTTCCAAGCAAAAATATTAACCTTTATCGACACAACCTTCACATATCTAGTGGGAGAACCTACCGTAGGCAATAACGACTCATCAATGAACGAACGAGCATACTTAACAGAGAACTCACCCGAGGAATCATTTGACCACACCCATATATCATTGGAATTAGGAAGAATGACTGAATCAACCTTATCAACAAAGCTAAGATATTGCTCTTCTTCCAAACCTCCACGCGGGGCTCTTCTAAACGAATGAGTAAGAGAGATATCCCGAAATTTGTCCGCCACAGTAGTATGCTTATTACACTCTAGAGCAAACAACCGAGGATAAATATGAATACAAGAAGAATCTGTAATCCAGGAGTCTTTCCAATACAAAGTATTAGAACCATTACCCATTTTCTTCTTCATTTGAGAAAGCAAATCATTACCCTTAAGGGACAAAGATCGAAGCTCTCGAATGATATTAATCCAAGGAAATGAACAAGCAACAAAACCTAGATTGTCAAGAGCGACCTGATCACCATATACAACTTTAATAAAACGAGACCAAAGCGACGTCTCTTGAGATTTGAATCTCCACACCCATTTGAACAAGAGAGCACAGTTATGAGCAAAAAACTAGAAACTCCAAGACCACCCTTTCCTTTCGAAGCCAAAAATTTCTGCCACCCAATCATAGAGATTTTTCTCTCTTTAATATCAACACCATTAAAGAATCTCCTACTAATGGATTTCATTTTATAAAGAACACCCATGGGAACTTTGTAAATCGACATATAGTACAAAGGCAAGGAGCTAAGGACCGATTTAATCAAAGTAAGATGACCTCCAATAGAGAGAGTTTTAGTTTTCCATCTCGATAGACGTGAAGAAATTTTAAAAAAGGACCTCATCCCAAAAACTAATTCTTGAGGTGGACGTACCAACCTTGACACCAAGGTAATTAAAAGGCGTAGAGAATGTATTACAACCAATGATATTAGCAGCCGATATAAGCTTACTCTTTTGGATATTAATCTTGAGTCCCGAAGCCAAGAAAAAACAATTAAGCATATGAACAATAGTAATGACATTCGCCTTATCCCATGTACCAATGAAAACTGCATCATCAGTATAAAACAAGTGTGACAAGGTTAAGGAGTCGTCAATACGAATACCCTTAAATAACCCTGCATTCAAAATATTATTAAACGAAAGATGCAAACTTTCCATAACCAGAATAAATAGAAAAGGAGAAAGAGGGTCTCCCTGCTTTAATCCTTTATGAAATTTAAATTCGGAAGACGGGCTACCATTAACAAGGATCGACCTCATTGCCGAATTAAGACACCCTTAGATCCAACCTCTCCATTTAGCTCCAAAACCAAAATTACTTAGAATACCATCTAAGTAATCCCATCGCACTGAGTCGAAAGCCTTTTCAAAGTCGGCCTTAAAAATCATAGCTTTAGTTTTATGATATTTACACCACGATATAAGCTCGCTAAGAATGAAAGGGCCGTCAAGAATTTGGCGATTTGAGACAAAGGCATATTAAACATCACTAATAAGATCTGACATAACAAGGCTTTAACGATTAGCCAATATCTTAGCTATGATCTTGTAAAGCTACCAATGAGACTGATAGGACGAAAGTCCTTCACCAGCTTCGCTTCTTGCTTTTTAGGGATAAGCGTAATAAATGAGGAATTACTCCCAGGAGGAAACTTACTTGAAACAAAGAATTCATGAACGACATTAATAACATCTTGATTAATGGTCTTAAATATCTACGAATAAAATCAAAAGTAAAACCATCAGGCCCAGGAGATTAGTTTGTACCACAATTCCAAACCGCGCGCTCAATCTCATCATATGTCACATTACTTTCTAGCTCCTCATTCAGATCGAAAGAAATTTGCTTAAACATTGAAGTGTCAAGATTAATAGATGGACCATTAGGCTTGGAAAAACGATTAGAAATGTGATTCAGGAATTCATTTTTCACTTTAGTAGGTTCGTCGATCCAATCTCCATCAACAAGAACACCTCGAATGGCAAGTTGAGATCGCTTCTTATTGATAATACCAAGAAAGTATTTAGAATTTTCATCTCCTTCAATTGCCCAACGAATCTTAGCCTTTTGAGCCATGTCTAACGAGTGTCGCGTATTTATGTCATGAAGATCTTTTAAAAGAGACGTTTGTTCATTAACGAGAACATCATTACTTTTTCCTTTATCAAAATGTACGAATACCGTCTATTAACTTTAAAATATTTTAAAGTTAGATATGAAAGCATGTTACTTGACATTATATATCTTCCTTAGTTTCATAGTGAATTTCGGGTATTCTATAAATTCTTTATTGTTGCTTTAAAGAAGAAAATACAATCAGTTATGGCACACATTTTTTCGTTCTAACAGATAGAGTAGATATTATAGGTATTAAAAGCCAATATCAAAACAAATATAATATCACATTCTTTGAGTTGAAATTTTGTGATGAGGTACGAGTCAAGCATGTAAAAATATTTTGACTGGGTAGTATATAAACAAGCTATTTTGAGTAGGTTTGGCAATGTTTATGAAGATCCAATGTTAGAACTTAAGAATCTTAAGTATGAGACAACTGCTAGGGCGTATGAGGATGCATTTGATACTCTTTTAAGCAGGGTGGAGATAAGTGAGGCACATGTTATTAGTCTATTCATGGGGGGTTTACCAGCGGAAATAGCAATGAGAGTAAGAATGTTTAAGCCTAAAACATTATCAGATGCTTATTGTTTGAAAATTTTACAAGAAGCTACTTTAAATGCTGTTAAAAAGAAGAATAAGTCTGTGTTTGGAACTAACAATACAAGATTTGGTAATGAAATGGTGGGCAACAGTTTTCAAAAGACATTGTTATCATTACCAAACATCCCTAATAACAATGTGAACCCCAAACCAAACACTACTATGGGAAGAAACAATAGAAAGCTAACCCAAAAAGAGTATGAAGAAAAAAGAGCCCAAAACCTGTGTTTCTACTGTGATCATAAATATGTTCCAGGGCACAAGGGTAGTGGACAGTTATATTCACTAGTAGTGTTACCTGAAGAAGTGATGTGTGAAATCTCAAAAGAGGAGGATTTTATTGATATGGGGTCAGCAGAGTTACAAGCACCTCAGATTTCTTTACATGCTCTTACTGGTACTAATAATTTCCAAACTATGAGAGTGATTGGAACTGTAGGAAGGAATGTTGTACACATATTGATAGACTATGGATCTACTTACAATTTTTTAGACAAGAACATGGCAAAAAAATTAGGGTGTGATATAAGAAATACATTTCCATTAACAGTAGCTAATGGCAACAATTTGGTAAGTGATGCTGAATGTAAGCAGTTCCAATAGATGTTTGGAAACACAATCTTCTCTACTGATGTTATGTTATTACCACTAGGGGGATGTGAGATGGTATTAGGTATACAATGGTTAGCTACCTTGGGAAATATAAGATGTAATTTCAAAGAGTTAAGAATGGATTTCAAGTACAATGGAAAAAGGGTCTCAATCAGGGGTACTCATAGGTCTACTATGGAATGGTTGAGTAACAAGACTTCTGAGAATGCTGTCAAACAATCTATGCAAGCTAAACTATATTCCATGGCATTGTGTGTATTTCCTAATTTTGCTGCTACTTGTATGCAATTAGAAGAAACTAGGGTGGAAATGAATCCTTTATGTCAACAAGTGGTAGATAAATATGCTGATGTATTTGAAATTCCTACTGAACTACCACCAAAAAGGGACCATGACCATAGAATTCCTTTGGTAGCAGGCTCTTAACCAGTAAACATTAGGCCCTATAAACACCAACCCATTTAGAAGGATGCAATAGAAGTAATGGTTGCTGAACTTTTGGAAGCAGGGGTCATTAAGAAGAGTAACAGTCCTTTTTCTTCACCAATTGTTATGGTTAAGAAAAAGGATAACTCCTGAAGGATGTGTGTAGATTATACACAACTGAATAAACAAACCATCAAAGACAAGTTCCCAATCCTCATAATAGAGGAACTCATTGATGAGTTACATGGGTCAAAACTGTTCACAAAGCTGGATTTAAGGTCAGGTTACGACCAGATCAAAATGAATGAAGAAGACATAGCCAAGACAGCCTTTAGAACCCATGAAGGACATTATGAGTTTTTAGTCACGCCTTTTGGTCTCACTAATGCTCCATCTACATTCCAGTCAATGATGAATGAAGTATTCAACTTCTTTTTGAGGAAGTTTGTTCTTGTTTTCTTTGATGACATCCTCATATATAGTTAGACTATAGAAGATCATGTAATGCACTTGGAGGCTGTGTTGGAAACAATGAGGCAAAATAGGTTATATACAAAGAGGAGTAAGTGTGTGTTTGGCACTAATAAGGTTGAATATTTGAGACATGTCATTTCTGCTATGGGAGTGGCTACTGACCCAGATAAAGTCAAAGCAATGATAAATTGGCATGTGCCTAATAATATCAAACAACTTAGAGGGTTTTTGGGGTTAACTGGCTATTACAGAAGATTCATATAAAGATATACAAACATCAGCAAACCCCTTACTCAACTACTTAAGATGAATGCATTCATTTGGACTGTATAATCTCAGGAAGCCTTTGAAATACTTAAATGAGCTATGAGTAGTGCCCCAGTATTGAAATTGCCAGATTTCACAAAGGAGTTCATAATGGAAACTGATGCTTCTGGTTCAGGATTAGGAGTAGTGCTATTGTAGGAAGGACATCCTATAGCATTCCTCAGTAAGACTCTTTCTTCCAAACACCAGCATATGTCCACATATGAAAAAGAGTTGTTGGCTATTGTGTATGCTTTAGAAAAATGGAGGGGATACTTGTTAGATAGACATTTTAAGATTAAAACTGACCACTTTAGTCTTAAATACTTACTGGATCAAAGGATGTCTACACCTACTCAATTGAAATGGCTTCTAAAATTAATGGGGTTTGATTATGAAATACAATACAAAAAAGGAGTAGAGAATGTTACTGCTGATGCCTTGTCTAGAATTCAACATTCAGGGGAATTATTCAGTGTGATTTCTACATCCTTAACTACTAAGATTTATCAAAAGATTTTGAGAAGCTTGAGTACAGATGAGAAACTCAAAGAGGTCATTCAACAATTACAAGCTAGGAAGACTATCAAGGGATCTTATACATGGGCTAATCAGGAATTAAGGAGAAAAGGTAAATTAGTGGTGGGTGATGATCAAGTTTTAAGGACTAACTTGCTTAAACAGTTTCATGAAGGATCAGTTGGAGGTCATTCTGGGGTAAGCATTACTACTCACAAGATATTTAGTGTGTTTTACAGGAAGAAGTTAAGAAAACAAGTCAAGCAAATGGTAATGGAATGTGACACTTGCCAAAGAAATAAAGTAGATTTTTCTACATACCCAGGACTCCTACAACCATTACCAATGCCTGCAACCATTTGGTCAAGTATATCCATGGACTTTGTTCAAGGCTTACCCAAATCACAAGGTAAGACAGTGATCTTTGTGGTAGTTGATAGGTTGAGTAAGTATGCATATTTTATGCCCCTTGCTCACCCTTTCACTGCCACAGATGTTGCACAAGTTTTCTTGGACAACATTTATAAACTACATGGGTTGCCAAACACTATAATTTCAGACAAGGGCAAGGTCTTTTTGAGTACTTTTTGGAAGGAGTTGTTTAAACTCTTACAAGTAAAGCTACACATGTCTACATCTTACCATCCTCGGACTGATGGTCAAACTAAGGTGGTCAACAGATGCTTAGAGTGTTACTTAAGATGTATGACAGGAGAACAACCCAAACAATATATGAAATGGTTGTCTTTAGCTGAATGGTGGTATAACACTAATCACCACTCTTCTATTGATACTACCCCTTTTGAGATAGTTTATGGACAACCTCCATCTGTTCATGTACCTTATGTGGGAGGTAAAAGTAGAGTGGATGCAGTGGATAGAACTTTCATAGCTAGGGAAACAACTATTGAACTTTTAAATTTCAATTGAAAAGAGCACAAGATAGAATGAAATCTCATACTGACAGGAACATGACAGATATGCAGTATGAGTTGGATGACTGGGTCTACTTAAAATTACAACCACACAGGCAAGTCACTATTATAAAAGTCAAACAACATAAACTTTTCCCTGAGTATTATGGTCTATTTTAGATACAGGAAAAGGTGGGACATGTTGCTTACAGACTTAAGCTGCCAGCTTCTTCTCAAATCCATAATGTGTTTCATGTTTCCCAACTTAAAAAATACAGAGGTGTGGTCACTCAAAATAGACATTTACCAACTGATTTTAGCTGAGCATGTAGCAATACTAGAAAGAAGATTGGCAAAAAGGGGAAACTCTGCTACTGTGTTTGTGTTAGTGCATTGGTCCAATGGGTCCAAAGAGGACGCTACTTGGGAACCCATTGAAGATCTGCAAAAATGTTCCCATGATTTTCAAGGATAATCTTTAGGACAAGATTAATTTGAGGAGGATGGATTGATAGAATCTGTTAGTGAATAAGTTGTTGGCACGTGAGGTGCACACTCCTAGTTTAACTAGTCGCGTGAGTTGCACGTGTTAATTCTACACAACTAACACTAACAGACTTTCCCGCTCAAAATCTGTTTAAATATCCAACTCCTCAACTCAATTTATTTCATTCTGTTTTGTGTAATTTCTCTCTTGTAATCTTCCACTCATTTCCTTTGTAATAAAAACGTTCCATTGATAATACAATCCTATTTTTTAATGATCTATTTCTATTCTTCATTGTCTAACAGTTGTAATCCTTTAACGGATCTTTAGTGATCCCTATTGGTGTGTATCATCTATCAAGAGCACAACTTATAACAAAAGGCCCAAAATAAAAAATAAAAATTTACATAAGCACAAATAAGTAGATGAAATCGAGTGAAGCACTTACCGAGTTACCGATCATAGCTAGATTTAAGGAAACTCAAATAATTTTTTTTGCTTTCAAATCACATTTTTCCCGGTGCATAAGGTGATGCATGGTTCACGACCTCCAAATGTGTAAACTTTGCAAATTTCTAGACCGTTAATGTTCTGCCAAATTCTCCGTTTATTGACTTTTACTGATCCGTCAGGATCAGTGACCGTGATAACGGCAGTCAATTCTTGTTTTAATCATTTAATAGTTCTATTATTCCTATAGCTATTTCTTTTTAATGCTTATATCTATATTTGATCAATTTCCGGGAGGTTTTCCCGCAAACGGCTTAAAACGTCAAGCAACGCGTTCTGGCATGTCCGTTTATTGTCCATATTAAATCTAAAACAGTTTATGACTATAAAATTATTTCTCTATTATCTAAGCTAACTAAACTTAATTTGTACAATTTATACAAATACCTTTCCGAGTCCACGTTTAAATCACAACAAAGAACGATAGATAACCCGACAAGAGACGAAACAACTAAAAACTTTCCTAGGATGCCAAGAAAGGCCGGCCACCACAAGGCACCATTTTAGGGGCTTGGTCTCATGCATGCATCTCTTATCTTGTCTTATTTCATTTCAAAACACATACATTACACCAAATAACACACACTAAAAAAATCTTTTCTCTCTTCCTTTTTCTTCTTGCTCATGTCCGGTCACAAACAACACACATAAACATACCGCAATCCATATTTTTTCATTTTTGATCAAGAACATAAAGGTTTAAACACATCCGGGTTGATTCTATTGGTGTTTGGGTATATTGAAACAACATTTGGGTTGTTTATCTAATCTTTAATCCTCTTCAAAACCCTCTTTTTGTAAGTCATTATATTTCGATAATCTTTGTACTTTTGAATGTCTAATGATGCATAAATGTTAGTTGTACAATGCGTTTTCTAAAACTCAAAAAGCTAAAACGTGTAAAAATATTGCTAAGGGTGCGTTTGGGGTTCGAAGTCGGGGAAAAGGAAAACAAGGAAAAGACACTTTAATATTTTGGTTGTGATGGTTGAATAACATTTTTATATTTAATAGCTTATTTATTATTTGGCTTAAAAATAAGATCTCGGATAGCTTATTGTGGCTTTTTCGTGGGCTTATATGTCTCAAAAATATTAAGGGTCAAACGAAAAGTGGTTTTTGTTATTTCCTACTTTTGTCATATTTTTATAGCTTAGTTCCAGAACTAAAAATACTATGTAGCTTAATAGCTTATTTATAAGCTAGATATATTTATTTTGGGCTTATTAGGCCACGACCCAAAAAGGGTGAATAAGCCGTAGGCTTATTTTGACCTTTTTGTGTTTCGACTTATTTTCGTGGCTTTTCGGTTGGCTTATTGTAAATACTAGAATTGCTTATTCGCGTATTTTATAACTTGTTGTTTATTTTGGACTTGTATAAATTTACGGAAGTGGTTGTTTGGGCTTATACATGTCGCGGCCCAAACCAAGGCCCAATAAGCTTTGGCTTATTTTTGGGGATTTTCGTTCGGCTTATTTTCTACTTATTCATAATACTTATTTTGATCGATATTTTGGCTTATTAATGATAACGGGCTTTTTCGTTTACTTGGACTAACTAGTAAACTCAATATTGGGCTAAATATGGGCTAATAACTAAAAACAATGGATTTTGGATTAATATTGGGCCTTAAGGCCTAATAAGTGAAAAACTAGTGAACTTGAGCGTTTAAAACGGATTTTGAAATGATGTATACTTGTATATACTAGAATAGTTAAGATAGTCTTTTGGAAAGCATGTTTTGATAAAATGTCATGAAAACGTAGATTTTGGCATTTCATCAGAAATTTGTGATTTGAAGAAAGTGTTTGAAAATAAGGTTTAAAGCCTTGGAAAACTTTTATGAACGAACGGGTCATGTTGAAATTTTATAAAAAATACTATACTTAGAAATATTTCACAAAAACGTACTTTTTCAAAATCCAACAAGAAGACGAAATAATAATTTATTATTATTTTAATAAATCAAAAAAGACAAAAAATATATTTATAACTTTATAAAATATAAAACGCTTACCATTCATATTGTGTATTGAAAACGTGATAATACTCATTATATAAACACTTAATCTAGAAAACTTGGGGTTTACCAGGTAAATCATCGAAACATATTCCAATTATGGATAATCGTCTATTTAATTACTTCTAAATTCCTACTTCTTATTCATTTCACTTGTCTATTTCCTTAATCAATACGAGTACATAATATCTAATATATATACTTTGGTATATTCTTTTTGAGTCAAACTTGTTGATCATCACACAACCAATAATACTAAAAACAATTGTACAACACACACATTTTAAGACTCTTATGCATCAACCCTAAACCGACATTTAAAACATATTTCTAAATCGGACATTAATGGATTAGGTCGTGTCCGGACGCTATTGCACTTTATTGTTTGATCAACTTTTGTTAGCTACTTATCATCTCTGTTAAGGTGAGTTCTCGTAGCCCCACTTTTTAAACTATTTTTCGTTAGGGGAAAATGATACTCAAGTCTATTTCTAACTGCTTTTATTTCTGTGCAAAACCTCTTATTCTTTGGACAATGCTATGTGCCTATGATTGCGTGTATTAATGCTATGTGAATGCTATGCGAATGATGGGTGAATGCTATGAGATCTATTTATGCAAAGTTCTATTTGGACTTCTGCACAATACTACTTAGCCGACTGTGTAGCTCCAGCTGGTAGGCGATAGGTTTGGAAATCTATAAGCGCGCAGATCACTATTGATATGTTGATTGGGTTGGACTGCTATGGTATGATGTGTTGTTGGAAATCTAAATACTATTGCTTGCATTCTGCTTTTATATTGCACTATTGTCCACTCTTAAAATCTAGCACAACAACTGCGTTTACTTCAAAACCTACGAGCTCACCAACTTTATGTTGACCTTTTCAAGTATCATTTTTAGGTGAAGCAAATGCTCAGTGATTGTCAAGTTAGCATGCCTATTATCAGACTTAAGATCATCCGATGATGATTCATTCTTTGGAGACTGCATTTTAGGAGTTTATCTATGTTATGTGTTGGATCATTAGACTTGTATCACTCCGTTGTGAGGAGTAGATTTGTAATAATTTCAAACTATGTGATGTGTTTCTCGACTTGTCTTGGCACAAGTTCCCTACTTGTTGTCAGAAGACGTCGTAGCACCTTGTTTTAATGCATTAGTATTCCTTATATTGACGCCTTGTGTTATGACGATCAACTCCTCCGTCACGCCTCGAGTTTTCACCTTAGTCGGGGTGTGACAAAATGCACCAAAAACGCATTCGTGGTGAAACCTAGGAGCGTCGTGAGTTTGAGTAATATCATGTATATAAGGTAATCAAGTAAATATCATAATAGGAAAACAAGAACAACATATGTACACACTTACATCAACCGAAACCACCTGATCTACCACCAAAACCACCATATCTACCACCAATACCGCATATAACTGAAACCAGCAAACGCAGTGGTTCCGACGGATTATGGCGACGAATGATGAGGTGGTGGCGGCTGAGGAGAAGATGGTGTGTTTGAGGAGATAAGATAATAGTGTGTGTTTGTTGTATGTAAATATGTGTCGTGTTTATATAGTTTCCAACATTGAATAGCATTGTCAAACATTCCTAAAACATTCTGTGAATAATATTCATCCAGCCGTGTGTAGTTGTCATTGCCAAACATTTCGTGAATGGTATAACTTCCATTTCTATGTCCTAAATTAGTTTCAATTTGACAGCTATATTTCCAAAATCCTGTATACTCTTTCACAGCCCATACTAATTCCTAAATTAGTTTCTCTAATCCGTGTTTTCAACATTGTGTCATGCGTATATATTCAGCATTGTGTATATAGTTTCCTTAGATAGTTTCAACATTCAACATTCCTATGTTTTCAAGAATGGGTGCTTTTTCTTTTATAATGTAGTATAGATTGTTCTTAACATCATTTGATCACTTTGAAAAAGTTGATCTGGAAACCAAATGAAAAATCCTTATGGACCAAACAAATGTAGAAAAATAACAAATTTAAATATGAGATCATAATTATAATAATACAAACACAACAGAATTAGCTAGAGGTGTTCATCGCTTCAGTTATCGGTTCGTTCAGTTTATTCTGTTCGCTTAGTTTGCTTAATTTTTCTGAGTAAAACTGAATCGAATCGAATCCAAATTGTATTAAACCGAACCGAATAACCCGAATTACATATATTTAATTATTTATTCACTATAAATTTGTAACATAAAAAAATTCAAGCGTAAAAAGTCTTATATTTATAGTAGGAAATAGTTTTAACGAGGTTTTGTAACCTGCAATTCGCCGCGGAGTGCGCAGGACTAACTTTGCAACATACCGATAACCCTAAGGATTAATTGTGTTAATTGATTTTGATTTTTTTTTACGAAAATAGTCCTTGAGGCTAGCGTTCCGTTGCAAAGTTAGTCATTAAGGACTAACTTTGAAACGATCTGATAACCTCAAGGACTATTTCCGTAAAAATTTGAAAAATATATATTAAACTTCAACATTTTTTTGTAAAAACGTACGTATGTCA
This sequence comes from Tanacetum coccineum, assembly GCA_026074375.1. NCBI lineage: Eukaryota > Viridiplantae > Streptophyta > Magnoliopsida > Asterales > Asteraceae > Tanacetum > Tanacetum coccineum. Next base: position 12,951 of record BQNB010016181.1, read on the forward strand.
AAAGCATTGCAATATTGGGCTCGTTTTGTTCGCAATTCGACGATATTTTTATTGACATGTTTGTTTACGCATGAATCAATAGATATACGTTCCATATTTGATAAATAAAGTTTGTTATATAAAAATTCATAAATAGGCAAAATGTAAAGGTCATTTTAGTAACTTTTCACATACTTTGAGGGTGCGTTTAGTAATTTTTTCTTTTAAATCGAGAGTGATGACTTTTGTTTAATATTGGCTCGTTTCCCAATTACCGGGGTTTAGTATACGAGGCATTCAGACCCGTGCGTTGCACATGGGTTATATCTAATTGTTGATTTCTTGATGTTGAATTAATAATTGTTCATTTTGTAATGTTTGTGTGAGTTGGGGAGGTGTGAGTATGATGGTGCATGTAACTGAAATGTGATGCTCTATGCTTCTATGTCTTAACACTTTTGATATGAAGTTAAAAATTATGTTGTGCTTAATGTTGTTCATAGGTATGCATACTTCTATGGCTTATCCTTACAAAAGGTCCTAATCTGAGGGTTAATCCATACTAATTATTATTAGCCTAAAGGTTCGTGTATGTTGAAGATAATTGCATAAAGTTCCGAATATGTTACCAAGTGTGTAAATATAGCTAAGTATATGTGTGGTCGATTCAGGCTATTTTCGAAAATGCTTAACAACGTTTGTATTGTCAATTGTGAAAAACTTTAAGAAAAGATATAGATTGTTGTCATTGTAACACAAAATGCGTTACTTCAAATGCATAGTTGTTTGTACACACAACATTTTTATTTCATTGTACATAGGTATCCCATTAATAATATTTATACATAGATGAATATGTTTTTATGACTCACAACTTAAATACATGCAATAAGTCATCATCTTTCATTTTCTCATTACTTCAAGTCTTCTTTTACCAATGTAAAAATTCTGATCTTGAGTTCCCAAATTATGGTTGCTTATTAATTCCCAAATTAGATAAGCACAATCCGGACATCAGTTAAATAATCATTGTGCACATCATGTTTACTCATACAATTAGACTCAAAGATTACTCGTTTGACCTATTATTCTAAACTACCATTTTCAACCCATGGATCAATGAACAAACTATGTCGGAGTTGGATAGTATAGCATAATGCCTCTCAAATTTTCTTAAAAAGCGTGTCGGCATACCATTTGCTCCACTCGCACTTCTTGCTAAAAACTTTCCTGCCTGCAAATAAGCAAAGGTACATATAAGCCACCTGATAGGATCCTATAATTACTATATCAATATTTGAGGTGTATCATTTTAGGATGCTTGGGTCAAATTATGATCAATTGCTTAATTTTAGAAGTAAATAGAAATTAACTAAATTAGCCTAATGCATATACATTTCTATGCTCATTTACCTGATATAGGAAGCGGTCCTTGTTAGTTAATTGGAGTGCTAATAATCCCAAGTGTTAATGTCAGGAGCAACTTTGATTAGTAGTCTTTCAAAGAAGGTTTGTTGTGCAACTTTACATGCCTAGAGAGTGACTCATTAACAAAAACAAAGTATAAGTAAGTATATGTGTGTAGAGAAGAATAAGCTAAGAAAATAAACGTGACTCTTTTCGACTTACATTATACACGCTTACTTTGGTGTACCGAACCATGCACTGCAAGAACCGATCACGACTTTCTACCTTTGCTCTTCCTAAGATGGCAGGAATTACAAATGCAATGAGTTAACTGTTTTTCACCTCTGTGTAGAGTTATATCATATGTACGATCACAAAGGTCTTGCAAAAACAATTCCAAAGCTTTGGCTGCAAAAACAATTCAACTTGAGCTTATAGCTTCTTTGAGGTCATAAGCTCAATTCGCCAAGCTCATAAGCCATTAAAAGAAGGTTAGTGGCTTTTTAAATTTTCCAAAAATTCATAAGCCCATCAGATATGGTAAAACAAACATCGCCTTACAAGGCAAGAACCAAAGTCTGACACGATAGAAAACTAAGAATGAGAAAAGAATTCAAACATGGAAACAAGGTTCTGCTTTTTCACTCAAAGTACAAATTTAAATAGCCGAAACTCTAATCCCGCTGGCTAAGACCATACGTAGTAAAACATCAATATCTATCCGGATATGTTGAACGATATGGAAAAGATGGAAAAACATTTAGTGTTAATGGCCATCGACTCAAACTATATCATGAAGAAGAAGATTATAATGACCAAAAGGAAGCATTCACTCTCTTCTTTCTGAAAGAATAAACTTCAGAAGCAGGAGTCTAGCTAACGACTCTCTTAAAAATTAAGAGCTTCTCGGGAGGCAACCTGTGCTTTACTTAAGTATGGAGGAGTCCCTCCTCCATTCCTCCATTTGTATCCTTTTTTTTTAAAACAACCCAAAAATATTTTCTTTTTGTGTGTTTTTGTGTATTTACTTTTATGCAGGTAATATAGCTCAAATTATGGAAAATTATGAAGTATGCTCAAGGATAGCTCTCTCGCAGCTATATATCTCTATGCCTGGGAAAGTACCGTTTTCCCTTAATTTTCCCTATTCTCTAGTTATCAGTTATCACATTTAGGGCAATGTTCAACTTAAGTGTAGAGGGGAGCTAAATAGGAAAAATTAAATCATATCCCTCCATGTTTGCCTTGCCAAAAAAATTTCTAAATGATATTATTACGAAAAAATTAATATATATGCTTTTAAAATAAAAATGCTCTTAGTAAGGCAAATCCAACCGGATTGACATTATAACTAGCACAACCTAGTCCACTAATTTGTAAGAATTCTAAGCCTTATAAATTCGAGTATCTACCTTTGGTACCTAAGATAATTGATGCCTTTAGCCTGTTCGAGTTAAGGTTTGAATGCAATTGTAAGTGTCTCATCCTTCGTTATTGCTTGGATGTATTTGTAATTTGTCACCTTTTCTATAACAGTGGTTATGGGTGATAGTTATATTGGAGATCAGCCATAGTTACAGTACGTTGTAGGGTACGAGCGAGTTTCTGTAGGTAAGATATGAGAAGAGATTAGGAAGACAAAGGTTAAAGGGATGCGTAGAGGTTAGTGCTCTAGTGTATGAAAATAGCAGAGAGGACATATTATTTTGATATGCAGTCGGTATATGGAGAAGATTTAGGATGCAGAATGGTAGAGCCAGGTAAGAACAGGGTCTTAGGCCACGGTAAGAAGTCTAGAGCCAAGCAAATATTGGAGTTGTATGAGGGAAGATTTGAAGATCTAGATGTGAAGATAGCCAGTAATGATGAAGAGCCAGTGAGAGTGATTCTAGGTTCTAGGGGGTAATAGAAAGGAGAGTAGTAAAGTTTTTGTGAAGAATTGTAGATCTAGATATGTAGGAGATATCTCGAAGTTAGATAAGTTACTATGAAGTCAAAAGTAAGCCTTTGTTTTTTAGAAGCTCTAGTTCTTGTGCTTGATCTCATTTACTAGATGAAGCCTGATTATTATAGGTTATTAATTTACAAGTTCCTGTTCTTGCAAGCGCCTCCTTTAGTGCGAAGTTGTGAATTGAATAAGAAAAAAGAAGTCAAAGTTTGAAGAAGAAATTCTTGTGCCAAGCCTTAATAATTATATTTATATATTCATATATATATATTTATATAAATATATTATTATATATATATATATATATTATATATATATATATATATATATTTGGAGTTCAAGAAATAAAGGCTTAAGTTCCAGCACTGAAGACCTATACATGCTATTAATCTCTATCAGTATCAAGTTACGCCTTCGGTCAAGTTTTTTGTGTCAAGTATCAAGTATATAGTAGCTGCTAGATCATGTCTGTGCAAATTGATTGTCTTCACAGAACCCTATGTTGTGTGACTCGAGGTGAATTTACAAATCAAACACATCCCTAAGTGAGGGTGCCTAGTTATTGTCTATGCTGAAACAGTTAATATGGCATGCTCTTTGTAAAATCCTATATTTTTCTCCACGTCATGATAATGATCTTATTTTTCTCGCTTTAATTTCTGGGGGGGCATCGCAACAGCTAAGTGTGGAGGGATTTGTGATACGCCTAAATTATACATGTTTTCGTGGTGGCGTTAATTATTCTTATTTTATCATTTTATCGTGATCTTTCGATATTAATTAAGCTGAATACGCATGTTTTCACTTGAAGGAAATACTCGAGCTCATAATTCAAACAAAGATTGAATACTTATACACTTTGGAAATCAGGATGCAAAGTCAAAGATTAAGTCTCAAGCTCAAAGTGCAAATGTGCGCCACACTTAATCAATTGTGGTCATACTTCCCCTCAAAGTAAAAGAAATTAAAGACTTAGTCATAATAGTGCATTAACTCCCAAAGTACGCCGTACTTACAAAGATGTGCGTTCGTACTTCTATTAGTTACAAAGAATAAATGAAGTCATAAATATTGCATTATACCCTATAAGTAGCATCGCAACAAATACTTTGTGCGCCACACTTCTTCAATAAACTAAAATTACCTTGGCATTTAATCACCAAGTACGCCCGCGCATTTATTTTGTGCATCACCACATTCTCCCCTGATATCAGCCTATTAATAGAGGCCACATTCTCACACATTTCAATCAAACTCATCAATCAACTTATACAAATAACAATCTTCATCCAATCCTTCCCAATCATTCGCCAAGCATAAAACACCACACCTTTTTTGCGAAGAATCAAGATCAAACAACCAAGAACGAAAAAGAACACCATATAGCTTAGTGGAGGATAATGAAAGTTTCTTATTGAATCAAGTTATGTTATGACCCCCTTAGCCATGAGAGGATAAATTCTCATGGACTATTCGATGAAGTTATGATAATGAGTAAGTATTGGCTATGTTGTGATCTCTTTAATCTCAAGCTTTTGTTGCACCCATTATAATCTTATCTTGTTGTTTTGCTTATCAACTTAGATTATACAATCATATCGGTATAGGTCAAAAGACTGTTATGATCTATGTGGTGGTTTTAAAGATTTGTCTATGGTCTTTATCGTCTGTGTTGAGAAATCCACTTTCATAAATTGATAAACAAAATAAGCTTTGATATAATAAGTTATCTAAACCATTTGAATGACACATCTGGTCTAGCCAACTAAGTATAAGTCTTGAGTTAATTAAGTTAATTTGTGAAAACGTTTTCTGACGAGAAATCCTTTTTATGAGCTAAAATCTGTGAGGTCTTAATCATTATCAATACTTATAAATTATTTTCAACTATCCGAGTAGTCATCTTTATTATCACTGATAAAACAAAAGTTATTTTCAAAATTGTTAAAGTCAATTTCTTTCTGATTATTCGAATACTACTCAAATCCCTGTGGACGACCTGGTCTTACCTAAAAAGATTATACTACATATGTGGGTTATACTTTTACCCGTGTGTTTCCCTATAATAAAATTGGTATTTTCAGTTATTATAAATTTAAAGCTTTTGAAACACATCATGTGTCATGAATGCCTACAAGTTCTTATGGTAAGCGCAATTGATAAGCTACAGGACCAACTCGTTTGACAATCTTGAACGGTCCTACGTATCTTGGTAAAAGCTTTACTTCTATTGCTAAAACGTAATACGCCTTTATAGGGTGACACTTTGAGTAGTACTTTACCATCGACACTGAACTCTAATGGCTTTCGTCGATTTTCGGAATAGCTCTTCTGGCGATCTTGTGCAGCCTTTAATCTTTCCTTGATTTGAACAATCTTGTCGGTGGTCTCCTGGATAATTTCCGGTCCAATTCTACTAATGGTAGATGAGTATCCCAGTTTCCACCAAAATCAATTGCACAGGCTCTAAGCATATCTTCTAGTGTTTGAATAGTATGCTTACTTTGGCCATCAATTTAGGGATGGTAAATGGTACTCAGATCCAATTGCATTCCTAATGTTTTCTGCTGTGATTGCTAAAATCTTGATGTGAAATGACTGTCATAATCAGATATAATTGACACAGGCACACCGTGCCTTGCTACGATCTCGTTGATGTATAGTCTTGCCAACTTTTATGTCTTGTAATCTTCACGGATAGCTAAGAAATGTGCCGATTTGGTCAGTCGATCGACTATGACCCAAATCGCGTCATGTCCGCTACTGGTTCTCAGTAATTTCAGTATGAAGTCTATAGTGATATTCTCCTATTTCCACTTGGGAATCTCTGGCTGTTGGAGCAATCTCGTGGGTTTTTGGTGTTCTGCTTTAATTTAGAGCAGGTTAAACACTTATTTACATACAAAGCGATATCCTTCTTCATTTTGGGCCACCAATATATGTATCGTAAATCATAGTACATCTTGTCTTCTCCAGGGTGTACAGAATACTTTGTAGCATGGGCTTCATTCATGATC
>BQNB010016181.1:35691-58474 GCA_026074375.1 Tanacetum coccineum
AGCAAGCCAAAAGTCTTTGACATTGCAGCCTTCACCCCTTAAACAAATCCGACAATTGCTAACATAGGTAGCTATATCCTTTTCTACATGTGGCTACCAATACATGTCTCCAAGGTTATAGTACGTCTTATCCGCTCCCGAATGTACCAAGTACCTTGATGCATGGGCCTCAACTATTACACTTCCTACTAATAGAACCCAAATTTGATCCATAAAGTACAAACTCTCGTCTCCTTTTCTTTCCATCTGTTACTCTAAACCATGTAGCCTTTCTGCGAGTACGTTCTCTTGCTTGAACGCCTCACTTTGGGCTGCCAGTATCATTCCTCTTACTCGTCTTGGTTTCACTTTCTCATTTATACTCAAATCATCACCCACTACATTCGCTTTAACGCGGTATCACACAAATCATTCTTCAAAGTCTAAAAAGCCTCTTCTTGTTCTACGCTCTACTCATACTTTTGATTCCTCTCAGTTAGGGAAGTAAGGGGGTTCAACAATCTAAAAAAAATTCACGATGAACGTCGGTAGTTCCAATTCCTCACTGCCGCACTCTTACTTGGGTCCACGTGAATACATTATGGTTGACCACGTGACCAAGAAAATGCACTTATTCCAACCAAAACTTACACTTAAAAAACTTAGCATACAACTTATCCTTCCTTATTGACTCCAGCACTAACTTTAAATGAACTTCATGTTCCTCCTTCGACTTTGAGTAGGCCAGAATGTCATCAATAAATACGATGACAAACCTACCTAAGTATGGTTTGCAACCCGGTTCATTAAGTCCATGAAAACCGCTGGTGCATTGGTTAACCCAAAAGGCATAACCGTAGACTCAAAATGTCCATATCTTGTTCAAAATACGGTCTTTGGAATGGAATCCTCATGCCCTCATAGCTGATGATAACCTGACCGAAAATATATCTTTAAGAAAGGACACGCTCTTCGTAACTGATCAAACAAGTCCTTAATCCTAGGGAGTGGATAACAGTTTTTAATAGTTAGTTTGTTCAACTCCCTAAAATCAATACACATGCGAAAAGAACCATCATTCTTCTTAACAAATAACACCGGTGCTCCTTACGGAAAATGACTAGGTCACATGAAACCCTTGTCTTCTAACTCTTAAAGTTGTTCAGATAATTCTTGCATTTTCGAGGGTGCTAGACGATATGGAGACTTCGCGACTGGCGTCACTCAATGAACCAAATCTATGCGGAACTCAACTTGTCGCTGCGGTGGTAGCCCCAACAAGTTTTCCGGAAACACATCAGTAAAATCTCGCACCAAGGTTATGACACTTGTCCAAGGTTCATCTATCTTAGCATTAATTAGGGCTTTGGCGGCTCCCAAGGTACGTTCTCTATGAACTCGAAGTATCTCATCACCTTCCAACGGTATTCTAACCACCTTCTCATAACATACTATCACAAACTTCCTCATGGACAACCAGTCCATTCCCATAATCACATCAAAGCTTCCACGACTCAACGGTATCAACGAACTCCAAGGGTTACGAATAATCGAATAGGATAACAAATGATTATCGAGTCAAAGGCTAGAGTGCATATAGGAGGTTCCACATATGCAATTAGACGTAGATCAAATGACATAAGAATCCTTTGAAAGAAAGGATACGTATATGCACCGAGTGAAAACGCAACAAAAGAAAACCAACAAGCGTATCAAGACAAATGAACGCATAGAAAAAAATCATTACGCACCAGAACTTATAAATACGAAAGACAAAATTCTTATACCAACAATCGACTTTACTCGAAAGAACCAATTAAATAATGTTTTTATAAAAAATCAATTTAAAATAAAGAAAGTCGTTTTAAATATAAAAATCATTTTTTTTAAATGTCTGAAGTCTAATCTTTGTAAAATTCATTTTAATCATGGTTGTCATAAAAATCTAGAGATAGTTATCTAATTGTGTATCTCATCTTACTACCATGAATCATTTTAAACCTACTTTTCATAATAAAATTTAGAATTTAATAACCACACGATAATTTTCATAACTTAATTGTATAGGCCACTTAAACATGTTCTATTCACAACGATTATTTTAAACACATTTTATTCACAATAATCATTTTAAACACAGTTTTCGCCAAACATCACCAAGATATTCTTCAAAAGGGTTTTTTTTTATAATTCGACATCAATTATACTATATGTTACTCAAACAAAGGACACCGCAATACCAAAAGGGATTTTAAAACACCGTACAGACTCTAACACCATTATGTTGTTTGAAAACAAAAGAAAATACCAAAAACCATATACTCAGAATAAAATCAAACGAACCGTACTAAGAAGAAAATTGATGCAAGAGCGTGATACGGAACCAAAGCAAACGTTAGGGTCTTATCCGAAATAACGATCAACAGAGCAAACCTAAAAGCATCGATACTAACACGTCGCCAACGGGTTACGAAAACCAAGAGATATACAACCAAGGGAGTAAATATCCGTACTAAATTGTCACGAACAAATAGTGCTTAAAAGGAAAAATTCTGATATTCCTACGAGAAGTCAACTTACCCGGGAAAAACATGAAATGTACTAAAAAACCAACAAGCACAGAAATCCGAACACCAATAGATATCAAGACGTCGGAATAGGAAGATAAGAGACCTCCTTACAACAACGTACGATGAGGGAATTCTACACTTAGAGTATAGGAATCCGAACGATAATCGAGCAAAAACAACAACACAATAATACTAATTGTAGATCCATAATATGTATCCGCAAACGTTAAATATAAGGAAAGCTTACTATCTACACAACTTTCCATAACACATCCGCATATTAGGTTAAGAGAATAATTCCCTAACCATATAACCATCCTAATCAGGATTGCAAACATTACCACACCTCACACTACCAAGTAACAAACAAACATTAATCAATGGCAATCTGGTCAACGAATCCACGTGATTGATCCTTTATAATATGTCGGACCGTCCATAAATTATAATTGCCTCCTTTCACACGTGTACTTACTTCCAAGACTACACATCTCAATGATCACTCACATATAAGCACATATACCACATTGCACATCTTAAATCACTACCACATAACACATAAAGGATGCTCCAACAAATAACTACTTACTTATATAAAGATAAAGTCAAAAATGACATAAAGGAATGAAAGTCTTCGCATACTGCCGCCAAAATACCAATTTTCGAAAGAATAATCAATACCAACAAGGACGAGGTAAAAGACGAAAATAAACCTTGCTGGGCCTCGCATTAGGGATTTGACTATTTACCTTCGCAAGAGTCACCCGACTCCGCGGGTCCAGCCCTACTATGACTATCCAACAAGCGATCAACTACTCTATCTCCTTTGGTTCCACAAGAGGCTCCTCATACACTTAAGTCCAGTTGGGAAAATGGTTCCCCAACGAGACTTCTTACGGGTGGGGGAAAAACATAGCTAAAATACTCAGAAAGTAATACATATCGTATCAGATAATGGTAGGCAAAATAACTAAAATGACAACTTAGCAAAATACGAGATATATAAGCTATGCAAAAATAGAGGGGAAGCATAGCAGTTATAGCATTAAACACTTAAGCCCTAAATGCATCTACATGAAGGACTCCTAGGTTATAGTCTAGGCTCAACCACCTACTTCTCTATAACCAAAGGCTCTGATACCAATCTGTCACACCCCGCCTAGGCGGAAACACAAGGCGTAACATCATGGATATCATCACAACACAATGGTGTCAACAATAGAGAGAACTAAATGAAATAGATAAACAAATGAGACACAATGTGTCATGACAATATCTAACACAAGATAAAGGAGTCTTGCATTACGATAACAAAGTCATACCACAAAGAAGCATAATTCAAAAGTCTAAACATCCAATAAACAATCAAATAACAACCAATTCAAATGCCAAAAAAAACTCTAGGAGTTAGACTCCGTATGCAATGCCTACGGTCTCACTAGCCACTCCTCCTAACTTCCTTATCCTCAATAAGATTACCTAAAAATGATGCTTAAAACGTCAACATAATGTTGGTGAGAGTCATAAGTTTAAGACACGATAAACAAAGTCCACCGTATATACTGTGATAATAAAGAAAACATTGCAGGACAATAAATGAACTATCATACAGGCTAACATGCAAATCCAATCAATCACACAAATACCCAACAAATGACCACAAGACGTCTCATATCGTACCAAGGTCCCTGTGGTTACCCCCTTAGCCCAGGCCATGGATACTCCCAAAGTAACCTTCCTGCTCGCTAGGCCACGTAACCAAACCACTATACACAAGCCATGGATTACTCCGCGCAGGTTGGATCCCGCTGACTTAGTTCGCAATTCTCAATATCACATCACAAAACATGTAGCACACAACATACAATAGTCACGTATAGTCCATGCATCTTTGACAACACATTATCACAGTAATCAAAACATTTCCAAACACTTTGCATCATTTCCACCCCTAATAAATCATAAGAAAAGAGGGGCTATGAAACTCACCTGATGCACAAGCAGCTTCCAAACAATATCAACACAAGCTACACAATACAAACACAAACGTGTTACACGCGACCAAGCTAAAAGCTCAAGTCCATGTAACACTCATATGATGGATGTCTAAGGGTTTGAATAAACCTATCATAGGACGCGCCCGACACCATGGCCCAACCTTAACCATCCTGTTACACAGTAGACTAGTATAAAACTACAATTTATCAAAAAAAATAGCATAATTTTAGTGTGTCTTAACAAACTTAAAACCCATACTTGCTGACCTTTATAAATTATACCAAAAATCATCTAAGCTCCTTTATGAGTTTATTAACTACCTTGTGATTCCTAAGTGCTCACTACATGTGCCACTACTCTAAATAAAATCCAAGGGGAAGTTGCCGCATTCAGTCATGGCCGGAAGAAAGCACACACGCCATGGAAGAAACCAGAAGGGGGAAACAAACCGAATTTCAAAAAGGGTTTCAAAAACAAGCACATGTCGGACCGGAATTCAACATGGGAGGGGGGGGGGGGGGTGGGGGTGGGGGGGGGGGGGGGGGGGGGGGGGGGGGGGTTCTCACTCCTTACAAAGACCCCAGAAAGAAATTTATTGCTTTAGAAACAGGAAAAATCAAGGCACCACCACCAATGGAAACCCTTTAGGAAAAAATAGATCCAAACAAAACACTGCGAATTCCATGCCGGATACGGGCTACAGTACGACGAATCATCAGTTGCGAAAGCATATAGATGACATGATCAAGGCATGTAAATGTCACAATTCATCAAAGAACTATAACAAACGACAAGCCAAAGCATCCAAGAAGGGGGAATACGACCGGAACGAAAGACCACTTACCATCCAGACTGATCCAACCATGGAACAAGTACCAAGCAAAAGGTTACCCAAGTTTCTCTCCGGAGATACAATATCTTTCCATTACCTTTGGGAGACGAGGGACGAACGGAGGACCCAATGATCATGAGGCTGAGATAGGAGGGCACTTCATGCATCGAATGTAACGTGGACGGAGAGCATCACACAAGATCTTAATACGAACACGTTTCGTCAGCTCCGCCTGAACTAAAAGCCAGATGGTTTTCGCTAACCAACATACCTAACCGGAGTCAGGTGGGGAAACCATTTGGCCCGCTGGCCAGATATCCTTGCAAGTGACAACTAGTGACGAAGGGCATTCCCTTTCCCCGCATGGATTAAACTTAAGGTTGTCAGGTCACCATCCTAACACAATGGAATAATAGGCAGGTCGCGTATAAGGAAAATCCGTGCCATACCATCCACGACACATGGAATGTTAAAGTTCCCAGTTGAAGGAGGAACTGTAACATTACAAAGCAGCAGGATCATCCTAATGGAATGTGCAATGATCTTCGGACCTAGCACATGGCCCGCAGAAGCTGGCAAAATATTGGAAGAAAAGATAAGAGTGGCCATTCATTCAGAATACCCTGAGCAAACAATAGCCATAGAGTCTACCCTAACGGAAAAAGGACGCAAGGAACTATGTACTCTACTTGGACAAAACTTAGACGTCTTTACCTGGAAGCCAACCGATATGATGGGCGTCCCATGAAGCATTACGAAACATCGCTTGAATATCCGGGAGGGATGCCCACTTGTCAGGCAAAAGAAAAGAGGGCAAGCACCGGAAAGAAACAAAGCAATCCAAGAAGAAGTAGAAAAACTTGTAGATGCCAGAATCATGAAAGAATTCAGTACCTTAGTTGGCTATCTAACCCAGTAATGTCCAAGAAGCAATGAGGAACCTGGTCGAATGTGTGTAATTTCAAAGATCAACACCATGCATATCCCAAGATTGCTACCCATTGCAAGAGATAGATTGAAAATAAGTCTCTCTGTGATATTCTTTCCAATGCTTCCTGACGCATAAAAAGGATACCACCAAATTAAAATGGCAAAAGAAGAATTAAGAGAAAACGGCATTTACCACAAATCAAGGGATATTTTGTTATTCAAAGATGTCGTTTGGCTTAAAAAATGTCAGAGCGACCTATCAGCGTTTGGTAGACAAGGCATTCCAAAGACAGATCGGGCGCAACCTGGAGGTATATGTTGACGACTTAGTCATAAAAATCCGTACGGAAGAAGAAATTATCCGCGACATAACAGAAACATTCAAAACTATCCGGCAAATAAACATGAAGATGAATCCAAAAAAATGCTCCTTCGGAATGCAAGAGGAGATGTTCTTGGGCTATAAAGTGAATACTGACGGACTCAAATTATGTCCGGAAAAAGCCGACGTGATCCTTAGCTTACCATCTCCGAGATGCCTCAAGGACATACAAGAGCTGAATGGGAAACTAGCAAGTTTAAACAGGTTCTTGTCAAAGTCAGCCGAAAAATCACTGCCTTTCTTCAAAACCTTGAAAAAGTGCAAAAAAAGAGTGACTTTTCCATGGACTCAGGAGCGAAGCAGCCATCAAACAAAAGAAGAACTCGTCGCAGAACTCCGAATGCTAACCGCACCTAAGGAAAAGGAGGAGCTAATCGTATACTTGGCCGCAGCCAAAGAAGCAATCAGTGCGGTCTTGATGACGGATAGGCGCAGTCTTAATGACCGAAAGGGGAGGCAAGCAATTGCCAGTGTACTTTGTGAGCCGTGCCCTACGAGGGCCGAAGATCAATTACACCTCCATGGAAAAATTGGTATTAGCCTTGCTCAGCGCAAGCAGACGGCTGAAAAGGTACTTCCAGGTACATACAATTGTTGTAATTACGAATCAGCCGATAAAGCAATTATTATCAAAATCAGAGATCAGCGAGAGGATGCTAAAGTGCAAATTTGAGCTAGAAGGATGTGACATCCAATACAGGCCAAGGACATCGATCAAAGGACAAATATTGGCAGATTTTATCGTAGAGCGACCGGATGAAGAATCCCCGGACGAACCCATGGCGGAGCCAGAAGAATTACCGGAACCATGGACTTTGTTTACAGATGGGTCATCCTGTATAGATGGTTCCGGAGGAAGGAGTTGAATTCACATACGCCATGAGGTTTAGGTTTGAGGCTACCAACAATGAAGCTGAGTATGAAGCATTAATAGCCGGTCTCCGGATCGCAGAGCAAATGGGCGTAAAAAACCTTCAAGCAAATGTAGACTCTCGCCTTGTGGCAAACCAGATCAATGGCTCTTACATAGCAAAGGAGTCAGGTATGGTTCAGTACTTGGAAAAAGTAAAAACGCTCGCAAGTAACTTCAAGGAATTCTCCATCAAACAAGTACCGCGAAGCGAGAACAAGAAGGCATATGCCCTAAGAAAGATTGCATCTACAAGATTCGCACACCTCAGTAAGCAAGTACTTGTGGAGGAATTAAAGGAAAAGTCCATACATGAGATGGAAGTCCTCGCTATAGTGGAGGAGAAAGAGAAAACATGGATGACACCCATATGTGAATACCTTACAAAGGAAATCCTTCTGGAAGACAAAAAGAAAGCCAGGGTGGTACGTCGCAAGGCATCCCGGTACACCATTATCAATGGAACTTTATACAAGAAATATTTCTTGGGACCGTGGCTCCTGTGCGTCAGACCACTTCAAGCAAACTATGTCCTTAGAGAAATACATGAAGGATCCTGTAGCATGCACTCCGGTCCTAGATCCGTGGTTGCCAAGGCCATCCAGACAGGATATTACTGGCCAACAATGCATACGGATGTGAGAAAACTAATAAGGGAATGCAATGACTGCCAAGTCCATCGTCCCATTCTGAGAAATCCGCAACAAAACTTAACCCCCGTTACGTCTTTGTGGCCATTCTATAAATGGGGGATCGACATAGCCGGACCTTTCCCGGAGGGACCAGGCAAAGTCAAGTTCTTGATCGTAGCTATTCACTACTTCACCAAATGGATTGAAGCAAAGCCTGTTGCGACTATCACTGGCAATCAAGTGAAGAAGTTTGTATGGGACAACATTGTTTGCAGATTTGGCTTACCAGGGGAAATAGTATCGGATAACGGAAAGCAGTTCCGTGATAACCCATTCAAAGACTGGTGAGAAAAACTGTGTATCCGCCAATGTTTTGCCTCCGTGAAGCACCCACAAGCAAATGGTTTGGTCGAAAGAGCAAACAGGAGTCTGGGAGAAGGAATCAAAGCTCGATTGGATGAAAGAAGCAAGGATTGAATAGGAGAACTCTCACACGTCCTATGGGCACACTGCACCATGATAAAATCAAGCAATGGAGAGACACCATTTTCACTAACATACGGCAAGGAAGCAGTCATACCAGCAGAGATAGGCATGCCAACACTCCGGACTGCGGAAGTAGACCTGGCGAAGAATGATGAAGCCTTGGAAATAACCTTGGACCTCATAGAAGAAAAAAGATAACAAGCAGCAATTCAAGAGGAAAAAAGTAAAGCTAAAATGGAAAAGTACTACAACTTTAAAGTCCGAAGCACAAGCTTCACGCCGGGGGACATGGTCTATTGTAGCAATGATGCAAGCCACGCCAAGGATGGAGGAAAACTTGGCCCTAAATGGGAAGGACCATATGAAGTTACGGAGTCATTAGGAAAGGGAGACTACAAGCTTAAGGATCGCAATGGAAACAAACTTCCGCGAACATGAAACATTTGTAATCTTAAAAAGTGTTATATACATGAAGTGTAAGCACCCGCCCGGCACGTATGATGCTCCGAAGGGCAATATTTTTAATTTCTCTTTATTTTGTAATGTCATTTGAATATTAATGAAAAAGTAGGGATTAGCTACCCTCACCAATTTTAAAGCCTAACATTATTATTACTTTGCAAAGTTATATCAACTATTAAGACGCGCACGCAAGGAGCCACGCTCTACAATAATATTATCCCGGATAATAAAAGGTTGAGCAACCTCAAAATTAGCTTGGGTGTATAAGAGGTATTGCAAACCCGGCACCGGGAGAATAACCCACAAATATTCACAAGACTATCTATTACGAACGTACAACAGTAATAACAAAAAGGTAGCAATATTATAACCTGTGAAAAACATCCTTGTTATAATAAAGACGGACGCACCAGCATCCACCTAAAAACATGTTTAACATGATAAGCTAAAAACCGCAACAAAAAGGCCAACACACGGCCCAGTAAAAAAGTTAATGTTTATATTACATACAGGCCGCAAACAGAAATAGCCACATACGGCCACGACATACAAAAAAGAAAAAAGATCTAAGTGTTCAAAATACAACAAAAGACCACATGCGGTCATGGCATGGAAATAAAACTAAAAGCAACAACGCTCAAGATGGGGGACGGCAACAACACTTCCCAAGGCTTCATCTGTGTCTTCTTCTGCATAATACTTAACGGAGAGAGGGGCCGCAGAAATACTAGCTTCACCCACCCAAGTCTGGGAAGACAAAGGCGCGGAGACTATCTCCATCATCAGTTGGCAAAGAGCCGCGGCATGCTTCTTGGCCCCCTCAGCACGAGCATGCACATTCATCAATACGAAAGATAGGGAGGTCTCCTTGACGGCCGTTTTATCACCAGCATGATGAATGGGAATAGAAAGCTGCTTAATGCACGGTTGTAAAGAAGCAGCTTCCGGAAATTCAGCAAGGGGTCCATCTAAAAGAAAGCAATCAAGAACTTCATCCATCTCGGCATCCTTTTTGGATTTCAACAGATCCACCAAGGGGAAGTGTGCGTCTTCAAGGGCTTTAACCACATTAACATAATCTGCACTGGCAATCTCTGGGTTATAAGCATCAACTACGGAAAGACTCCTCCCGGCAACCCCATGCTCATGACCGGCCTCTAAACCTTCTTGCATGCCAAAATCAACGGCCTGACCCAAAGCATGACCAAGAATGCCTTGGTACTCTAAAGATTTCAAGCACTTAAGGAGAGCAAGTTGTATTCCATGGGTCAAGAGCCACATCCTTCCGGCCAAGAGAGTCAAGTAGGTAGGATAAAATTCCCCCTTCAGACGGCCGAAGACATCCATCACGTGTGCCTCAAGCTCAGCCACATGGTTGTACAGTTCCTGAGCCTGCTCTTCTTACTGAATTTCCATTTTCTCCTTGAAATCCTTAAAACCAGCACGCAGAGAAGAAACCTACAAAAGCAAGAACACTTGTATATATATACATACGGAATAAAAGGTGCGGACATACCTTAGAGGCAAGCCTATCGCGCTCAGACGCCAACGAAGTAATCTTAGTCCCGGCCTCGGTACAGGCCACCTGGGCATCATTCAGAGCGGACTCAAGATGAGTGGCACGGGAGTCAAGCAAGGAGATGTCATGGTCCTTCTGAGTAAGGGTGACCTTGAGAGCTGACACCTCCACAGTCAAAGCAGACTTCTCCCCGGATAGTGAAGAAACTTGGTCACGGAGACGGACAACCTCCGCGGCTTCAGCCTCCTTCTCTGCCAGCTGAGACTTTAACCTGAGGATCTCCGAGTCTTTCTTCTCCAACAACTTACCACGTGCAGCATACTTAGCATTGAGTTTTTCTTTAAGCTCCAACTCATGCTCCGCACGGGACCTCACCTCTGACCCAAGGCATATTTGCCGTGCTGCCCCTACATTAAACTCCGTATATAATTGGTCACAGTCCATGGAACGGAGAGCAGAGAAGAAGGCAGGGGGAGCAACGCGGTCCACCAGGGTACGGCAGGAAAAGCCATCGTCCAACAACGAATCATTAGTAATGTTCCACCTAGGAACATACCAACGCTTCGCCTCGGAAGGGTCAAGGGTAGCAAGCTCATAGAAAGAATCATCAGACCCTTCCGACTCCTCAAGCTGGGAAGGACCAGCCAGATCCGGATTAACATCCGCGGCGAGCTTGGCCTTGGTGGAGGTTGTGGTGGCAGCGGCAGTATCTACCGGAGCACTCAAAGTGCTAGAGCTGTAAGGATAAACAAAAAATCAACAATTAGGAAAAGGTGCGGAAATTCAGAAAGTACTTAAGGATGCGTATACGTACCTCCCCACAGTAGTACGGATCTGGAGGCTCGCTTGGGCAGAAAAATCCACAAAACCTTCACTTTCTTGAGAAGGAGGGGCAACAGAGGGAGTAGCAGACTGTTCCCGGGCCAACAAACGAGAGCCTGCCGGCATAATTTGCTCCAAACCAGCAAGGGTTTTACCTCCGGTACCGGAAGCAAGGGAAGGGTGGTCCGTCCTCAACTTCTTAGCAGGGAGAACGTTGCTCTGCTTTATCAGTCTTTTCTTCTTAATCTTTTTAGGTTGCTCAGTAACAACCTCCTCATCACTCTGCCTCACCATGGCCGTACCCTCATCCGGGTCCGCTAACTCCAGATAGGCATTCTCTTCAGCAACACCTTCCTGCCCTCTTTCAGTCGGAGCAGGGATCTCCGTGGCCGCAACAGAACTACTACCCCCAGCTGCAGGAATCACCAGGGGCATGAAGCAATGTCGGGTACTCTCTAACAATGTCACCTGATCATCTCCCTTCTGAACCTCCACCGCCCGGACCTTCCGAGGGTCAGCAGTCTTGATAAAATCCAACAAACCCATATCTGCAAAGTGAACATCAAGTAATCAGGCTTTATAATATAAAATTACCACTACTAAAAGGAAATAACACCCACCCGTTCCGTCAGGACGCTCAAAATCCGGATAAGAATTGTCATCAAAAGGATAGTATGGGCTCAAACCCACAAGGCATAAGAAGCACTCCGGATACCGGCGGAAAGGAGCCTTATGGCTTTCAAGAAGTTTAACGGTTTTCTCTTGACGAGCAGTAAGGTGGGGAGCCGGGTCCTTTTCTAGAACACCTCCCGTATATAAAGGGACGGAAATGGGAAATACTCAAGAGTCAACCCAGAAAAAGTAGTCCGCCTAATTTTTTATGGAATCCGGGGGTTTTGGAAAACAAGACGGAGCTGAAGTAGAACGTTTAGCAAAGGAAAACAACCCGTCACTAAACGTACGGGTGTAGAAAGCGCGGAACACGGTCACTGAGGGGGAAAGGTCATGTACACGCGTCAGAACTTCAAAATGGGACACCCGGGGCGCGCCAAAAGGCGATAATTGAGAAATATGCACACGAAAGTATTTAAGGACGGCCATAAAAAACTTTGTAAACGGAATCCTATAACCACAAACGTTAAAAATCCTAGTATATACGCCTACTTTACCTGCAGGGAACTGGGCAATAGTTTTATCACGCCCCGGAGTAGTGGGATGAACCTCAGCCGGAATATATAAGTTTTCACAAAAGCTATCTACCATCTCCTGGGTCATAATAGAATATTTAGCAGAAAAATTAGCCATTTGGGAGTTCGAGTAATTGGAAATGCTAACCTGAATTTTGAAAAACCCTAAAAAGAAAGAAAATGATGTGCGGACGTATGCTAAAGATGAAAAGCTTGGAGAAATCAATAAGGGTGGAAAGTAGAGTTGTGTAAAAGGAAACAGTAAAAACACAAGGGGGTATTTATACCCTTGGTATATTTATACCTACCCACAGCCAGATGATGCCACGTGTAATCAACTCATATGATCAACGATTGAGTTTCGCCTAGGGAGCAGTTAAAACAGCTGTAAATACGTCACATCAGTCAGAAAATAAAAAGACGACATCGGTCCACGTCACCTAAACGTCACCAACTTGATGAGGAAGCTTTGCGGAGAAGACATGTGATCACGGAAAGCGGCAAACCATACTAATGAAACCGGAGTCTAGCATTGATCACCGCACGCAGGACATGGTCCGCAGGCAATATCATACTAGACTGGGGGGACTTGATGACGTATAGTAGGTATACCAAGCCTCCGGGCTTGGGCCACACTATCACTTGGGCTTCTGGGCCCAACTTAGCAGTCATGGGCCGAAACTAAACTCAATCCTGCATTGGTCACGGCCCGGACACAGCAAAACGAACGCGGACCTAACTATAGGATACTTCCGTCTACGAAAAGCACACACGTCCGTACACACGGTTATTACGGAACCTTGCCCGACAAGGGACCCACTTTGGCCACTAACTAAACAAACGAAATATTAGGAAACCCTAATATTTCGTTCGCTTATAAAAAGGGACCTTCTGACACAATGAACAATATGATTTTCTCACTTTACATACACATACTTTCTCTCTCTACATGTTTACTTACTTTCACGCCGGAGTCTAACCGTGGGGTCCGTCCCCACGGTAAGACTAACGGTTTATTTGATTGTGCAGGAAATCATCACTTCTCTTGCTCTAGTACAAGACCTAATGCTCAAATCATTCGGAAACTTAACCCGACGTATAATTTGAGTCCTATTCTAAATCCTACACTTATTTTGTACTAACAAGGATTAAGAAAAGACTATTTAGTAGTTGTTATGTGGTAAGTGAGGACTCACTGAATTATTTATATGAAATCAGATAAAACACAAACACGCCCTATTTGTTAGGAAGGAAGAAGGTTCGATAAAAGTTAATTTGTCATTATTCAAACGGTCATGTCAGCTCAAACCGAGTTATTTATGGGTCGTGTTATTAAAACATCCGTCAATTTAAAATTATATCTTAAAATGAGCATATGATGGAAAGCAACTTGCATGAAATTAGCAATCTTTTAAAACTTGGGTTGAGCCGTAAACCGGTTTAGAAGATTTTTGCTTGTTTAAGAATCGGATTAAACGTCGGTTTTTGTTGATACGAGTTGACCCGGTTTGATAAACATGGCCCGACCATAACTTCTTTTTCAAGATTATAAAAACCTTTTTCTCATCAATCTTTCTATACTTCATTGATAAGTTGAAACGGTTAGTACTAATGTTAGTTAAAATTTTATCGAATACTAAATTATAGTTAAAACTCACTAGTACAAAAACAGTTTTTTGGAACGGTTAAAATACATTATTTACAGCGGTATTGAACCGTGTTATATAGAGGCGTAACAAAAAATAAGGATGGTTTTTTATAGCGGTTTCAGACCGTTTTAAAAAAGTTTATTTCTATTTGTTTAAAGGTTTTCTACTACGGTTCTCAACAACCGTTTTAAAAGAGTGAGAATTAAAAAAACAAGTTGTAATCATTATTATAACAATTTGTTTACTCCTTTAATAGTTCTTTTTTTATAGCTCTTTATTTCTTTTGATATCATCAACCATGATACCTTTAACAATTAAGCACTTGGACATCATATCATCAGAATTAGATCTTTACACTAATAAAAAATAAAAAGATAAAAAGAAAGAAGATATTAGTGAACCTTGTTTCTTTATAACGAGTAAAAACTGTATCTTAAAGATCTCTAAAAAATTCATCTGCAACTCACCAATAATACCATCCTACAAAATAAACGGACATAATATTAGCAACATAGTATGCATGTGTTAAGTGTTAACTAATAAAGCAAATCAAATTAAACATGTTCATAGTAAGAGTCAAATAAATTAGCTGAGTATGAAAAATTAATACCATGTTGATGGAACCGATGGTGATGATATAGTTAATGGATGGTTAACCTTTCGATTCAGCTTGATTCAAGGATGCTAGTGATGAAGGTTTATGAAAAGAATATGAAAGAAAGAAAAAACACAAGAGAATATATTTCATATTTGAGTTTTTTTGTGTTACTAGCAGAAGTGAAAAGATAAAATAGTCAAAACAATAGTCTGAAAAGAATCGTTTAGGGGGGAAAGTCCCGCCCAAAAAGTTGAAATTGTTGAAAACCTCATTTTTATAAAGCGGTTATAAATTCTTTTAAAACAATCATTTTCAACCGTTCTAAATAATAAGTTTAAATTATAAAATATTAAGAACTTTAAAAACAAGTATATCTAATTGTTCTAAATAAAAAATTTAATTATAAAATATTAAAACCTTTTAAAACAGTTATATGTTAACCGTTGTAAATAACTTTAAATAATAAGACGAAATTAAATAAATGAAGCAACCGTTTTAAATGAGATATTTTATATTACGTTTTATTTATCAACCGTGATATATAATGTTTTTCAAATTATTTACTACGGTGAGATTGAAAACCGTTATAAAAAGTCCGTTGTAAAATACTCTTTCTCTACTAGTGACTAACTTAAATCACCAATTAATATAGTTTTATTATAGTTTATTATGAGTTGTACTCTTAAAAATTGTTTGTATAAACTTGTTTTAAGGTTTAAAAGTGTATCATTCAGCTTATATATCGTAAGCTTATTTCGTGTCGCTTATGATCTTGTTTCAGTAAACCCCTTTAGATCGACATTGCAAGTGTAGCGAAAACTCGCAATGGTTCTCAACGAATTTGTCTAAATTTAATGAGTAATATCACCTTCCTTTTCCACTTCTGAATCCAAACCCTTCTATTTTTGTTATAACAACTACGTATTGTATTTCGTGGTCCATCTATAATTCTATACTAAAAGAATGACTACACAATGGAACAGCCAAAAGTTCAATATAGACCTAATATTTGCTATAGACCCAATGAACTAATCATAGCCACTCATTTTTTCATCAAAAATAAAAAAACACACTTTACACCTTTTAAAAAAAATTTAAATATCTCACACACTGTTAATCGTTACGAGAAACAAAACATATCATCGCGACGAGAATTAAATTATCTTTCTATAGAGGGACGACACTATGTACTTTCGACGAACTTTTTTTTATAATTTTATGAAGTCATATACGATTTTATGAAATCATATATGATTTTATGAAATCATATATGATTCGTTATACGAATCATATATATCATATATGATTCGTATGACGAATCATATATGATTCGTAGACGGGCGTCCCGCGGCACATGGCGGAGCACCGTCTAAATGTTCGAGAGGGATGCCCACCTGTTAGACAAAAGAAAAGGGGGAAAGTGCCGGAAAGAAATAAAGCGATCCAGGAGGAAGTGGAAAAATTGGTAGATGACGGAATCATGAAAGAAGTCCACTATCATAGCTGACTATCCAACCCGGTCATGGTCAAGAAACACGATAGGAGTTGGCGAATGTGTGTGGATTTTAAAGATCTAAACAAAGCATGCTCTTAGGATGGTTATCCTTTGCCGGAGATAGATTGAAAAGCAGAGTCTCTCTGCGGATACCCTTTTAAGTGCTTCCTGGACGCATACAAAGGGTACCACCAAATCAAAATGACAGAGAAAGATGAAGAAAAAACAGCATTCATCACATATCCAATGGGATATTCAGTTAACACAAAATGCACGTTCGGGCCAAAAGAATACCCGGGGCAACCTATCAACCGCTTAGTAGACCAAAGCATTCCAAAGCAGACGGTACGTAACCTGGAAGTATAGTGTTGACGACTTGGTCATTAAAAAAGCCAAACGGAAGAAGAAATACATCCGAGACGTAGCGGAAACATTCAAAACTACTCTCCGACAAATAAATATTAAGCTAAATCCAAAAAAATGCACCTTCGAATGCAAGAGGGAATGTTTTTGGGCTACAAAGTAAACGCTGAAGGAGTGAAAGTATACCAAAATAAAGCAGACCGTCCTTAGCCTACCGTCCGGATACCTAAGAACGTACAAAAGTTGAACGGGAAACTCGCTAGTTTAAACAGATTTTTGTCAAAGTCAGCTAAAAAATCACTGCCGCTCTTCAAACCCCTGAAGAAGTGCACAAAGAAGAGCGATTTCCAATGGACTCAGGAAGCCGAAGTAGCCTTCAAATAGATAAAGAAACTAAGTCAAGCAATTTGTTTTTGTGTTTAAATAATGATCTGATATAATTCTATTTCATTTTTTGCATTATTGTTTAAGTTACTTTATTTGTATTTTTGTTGATAATAATTCATAATTTATAATTTTTGAAAAAACCCCGTGCGTGCACGGGAATTATAACTAGTTTTCAAAACAATAGAATAATACATTCGATTTATGTGGGGAGCGTCACTGTTTCAAGTCAGTTGCGGATTCTAGATTAATTAAGGGTAGGTTTGGTTTGTAGGTGGGTTTAGGATTTAAATTTAAATTTGAATTAGAATTTGGATTTGAATTTAATATAAGAGAGAAATGTGTTTTAAAAAATATAAATAATTAAAAAAAATTAATTAAAAATTAAAAAAAGCAATGCATTTTAGAAAAAAACATGTGGCCTTAAAAAGATATCAATATGATGTAGAGATATCAACGGGTCGGGTTCGAGGTGGGTTTTAGTGTACCTATACCCGCACCCGCACCCGCACCCGTTTATAATATCCACATCCGTACCCGTTTCATTACCCGTTGGGTATCCGGTTAATATTATCCATCGGTTTTTCGGGTTTCCCCGCGGGTATCGGGTATTCCTAATTGATTATTTTATAGAAAAATAACGGGTATCAAGATTAAGTCATACTAAAATCCATTGAAAAATAAAGCAAAACACCCTTATATATTCAAATTTTTTAAAAGTTAAAGAAAACAAATACCGTATTAGATTATTTAGCATTTTTGAATAATTCATGTACAACATTCAAATGTGTTAAATAATAAAAATACAATGGAGGAAATTATATGTAATAATATATATTTTTTAATTAATTATAATAACAATAAAACAGGAACGAATTCGGGTAAACGGATACGAGTAATCGGGGCGGGTATTACCAGAACCCGTCACCGAACCCGTACCCGGCTAATTTTTTTTATCAATACCCGTACCCGCATCCGAACCCGTCAACCCGCCCCCGAACCCGACCCAACTGGTTCGGGTTTCGGTTTTCCCTGTCGGTTTCAGGTGCTTTTGCCATCCCCTAATATTATGATGTGATTATTTAAATTATATATATGTGGCTTACAAGTGATCTTCTATTTTTAAATAAGCAAATGTTAGTATTCTTTTTCAAAACCTGGTAAAGTTGTCTGGGATTGCAAAATGTTTTATTTTTGGGCATCATCCTCGTTTGTCAGACTAAGCCACTTATATCAAACATGGGTTTTCAAGTCCAACCCCTAACCCAAGACCCTCATACCAAATGGGCCCTAAAAAATTCACCAGGTTCATTTTATAAAAGGTATCAAATTTTTTAACTCAAACATTAAAATACGTGTTTGTTTTTCAAAAATCGATATATTTAGAATAATTTCTACTACTTTATAAAGCATTTGAGACTTTTAAAAATAGAAGTCTTAAAAAGTTTAAACATTTCTTATTATCAAAAGATTTATGTTAATTTTGCTATAATCTCAATAAATACACACAATTAAAAGTTATAACTCAATATTTAGTGTCTTAATGTGAAATACATTCTGTAATACCCATTTTGTAACAACACACAATATTAATGCAGCCCATAAAATCATATTAATTATAATTGTAACAGACCAAAAAGGTATACATTCATTTAAATCATATGTTTTGTAACAGCCTATTTCATTTGATAAAAACCATACACACCGGTACTCTAATAAGCTATAAATTTCTCTTCATTTCACCATATATAAATAAAAAAACAAAACTCGCACTTGTCACACCTATATACAACACACGCCTTCGTCACCATCAGTCGCCACTGCCGAGGCACCCACCACCACTGAAATCCTCACGATGATACCCACCACAACCCGAACCTTACTACCGAATTGTTGCTTTTATAACAATTTTTGAGTTTGGTAAGTTTATTATTTATTCATTAGTTCTTCGAGTTTTGAAAGGTTTTTTATAGAACTTTCTTCTTATAACGTCTTTAACTAAAAATGTTTGTAGATCTGCTGCCGCCAAAGCCTCTCTTGTCGGAATTTGTTTTCCCTGCATTAATATAGGTTTCATAGATAGATCAGTTTGACTTTTGATGTATGAATGGTTTTTAAACTTTTTAGATATATTTGCAATATTTTTCTTTTTAGATCCTGATTATAAATTTTTGATTATTCTTTTTTGCAGAATCTCGTTGCTGCCATCGTTACTGGAGCTCTGCGATATCGCCAAAATCTACTTAGCGCCCATCCTCCACAGAAGACGGCTTAGTAGCCAGAATTTTGATATTATGTGAATTGTTTCAAGTTGTGTTTTTTTTATTTTTGTTTTAGTTTGAGTTAAGTTTCAAGATTTATTTTGATTTCTGTTAAGTTTCTACTATTTTTGTTAGAAACAAATCAGAAAAAAAAATTCTTAATCTTAGTGTGTTAATTTGTTAATTTGTCCAACGGCAGTAGTGTATAGTTTTCGACAAAGTCTGGTTACTTTGATCTATTTGTGTGTTGAGTGTTCTTTCTTGTGTGGATTGTAGTTTAAAATTAACTCCTTTTTAAGTAAACAACGATTCGGGCAGGTGTTAAAATTTAACAGAGATGACAACCTTTTACGAATATCATATGTTTCTGATGCGAACAAAAGTTTGCGATGGTGGACGATTGTGGTCGTGGCTAGGTATTTTTCTTTGGTCACCATCAAATATGTTCATTCTTTATTATAGGTTAGTCGTTAGAAAAATGTTAATAAATGAACATCATTTGTTCATCCATATAAAAGGAAGTCTTTAAACTTAAAGATACATAACATCTTATTCTTAACTTTTTTATAATGTTTTTTCTGGGATTCTATTAAAAAGAAGTCTTAGAAAATTAAGACAAAAAACATTACTACTTAAAAAGGAAATTAACAAATTAGTATAGATTTGTTTTACTTTTGCTATGGAATCAATACATACACATATAATTAAAAGCCTAGAGATTTATGTGTCATTAAAAGTATGGGTCGTTACAACTAATGATTTCATTGCTTATTATAATCCCTTTTGTAACATCTTATTTATCATCATGTAACCTCAAAACTTGTAAACGCGTTATATTCTTAGCTACCTTTTTATTGTTATTTTAGGACTATGTTTAAAAAGAAGTTTTATACAAAATTAAGACCAAAAAACATTACTTAAAAAAGAATATTAACAAATTACATATAGATTTATTATACTTTTAGTATGGAATAAATAATACTCCATTATATCACTACAAAGCCCTAAAAATTTATTGTCATTAAAAATTTGAGTCGTTACGCTGTAATGCTTTCATCTGCTTTATTTATTATCCTTTTTTGTAACATCTCAGTATACATCATGTTACCTCAAAACTTTGTAACAGGTCTTTATTAATTTGACAAATAAGTGATTTTATGAAAAAAAAAAAATGTGTAAACAATATTTGTAATATATAAAACTAAAAAGGGGTTATTGATATACATTAAAATGTCAGTTATAAAATCTTAATATAAAAAAACTCATGGTTTATGAAAGAATCAAAAAGCTACAACACAAACTAATCTTACTTCACACTCATAGATTAGGTCATACATTCTTCTGCTTGAACCTGCCAGTCTCCATCCGGATAAAAACTTCAATTATATGGAAACCCGCCGCATCAACACGGGGTACCCGTCTAATTTTAACTTATGTATTTAAAGATGTTACTTGTTACCCTTCTTTCGTTTGGATCTTACGTTTATTTGTATATGAAATACTTTGCATTGTTATTGCTTAAAGTTATTTTAGTTTAAATTATCATTCATTTGTACAGTTGTTGTTAAAAAACATTTAACCGGATAACATTTGCTCGCAACAAAATATAGTCAAAGGGTACCCCCGCCGCATTGCGCGGATACCATACTAGTTTTATACTAAACAAAAAAAATCTATGGAATTCCCATGCATTTTAAAAATCCCTCTCGGTCTGCCGCTGATTGAAATATGCTTTTTATCTATTGTGATTTAACTTCGCTGCCTACTAACGTGGTCCATCAGCAAATTGAAATTTTGTATAAATATAATTAAGTATGTAAAAAATATTATAGATTGATTTTGTATAAAGAACCTAAACGGATACTTCATACTATATCTGTAATGCTACCAACGGTGGTGACTTTCAGCGACTTTTAATTTTGTTGTCATCTTAGTTTTCTTTTTTTTGACCTTTTAAGCACACTAAAGCAACTTACACTAAAAAAATACCACAGATTTTTTTTTAATTAATTAAGATACACATTTTTTGCATCACATGGGAGTAAAAAAATCAGTCGTTACTACGACGGGGTCTTCTCTTTTGCCTTCGACCGACCCTCAAAGACCGGAAGCCCACAGTGGGGCGACCTACAAGCGACCCGCAAAGACCCACATAATCGACCGACTATTGTTGGTAGCCCAAACGTTTTTATGTACTAAAGCTAACCTGTTTAACAAAGGAATATATATCAATTTATACACTCTAATTATAAGGTATTGTCTAACTATTGCTTTAAAGTATTAGTTAGAATGAATTAATTCAACATAGACTTATCTTGTCAACTAAAGTTTGCATCAAACATGAGTTTAAACATCTAGTTGGCAGGCTGGCATCACAATATTGTAATATGTGGGGGCAAAATATATATTTATTATCGTAAATTTTTTTAACAAAGAAACAACAATGAACTTAAATGAATTAATATTGCATAAAAAATCTTATATAGTGCTAAAAAAACAACAAAATACAACCAAAAAATAGCATCCTAACATCATCATCCAAACAGCCTTACAACACCCAATGATAACACAAAAAAACAGCTTTCATCAATGATTGAGCAGCAAAAACAGCAAAAAAAACTACTTTTAGTGTGCAAAAACATGTTGAAAACCTATAAAGCGCAAAAATTATATCAGATAAACAATACAAAAGCCATTGGCATTTTTTTAAACAAATGACAAGACCAAAAAATCTATACTTGTATAAGTCACAATCACAAAATCTAGTTACCTAGGTACTTTATCTAGGGTGATAAAAACTAACGATTAGTCAATAACACAATTTTAAATATCTCTAAGCAAATTTAGTTAATAAAAGTAAATGTGAAGTTAGGGTTTTCACTACCAAGTTTTAAGGTCAGAGAAACAAAAAGTAGATTGATTTTGACTTGTTGTTGATGAATGATGATGGTTTATTGGTTTTATAGTGTATATTTGATTTGTCCTTCCTTTTTCTTTATGGATGAACTGTCGACGATTCGTTTCATAATAGTTTACCTGATATAAGTTCACAAAACAAAGAGATAACTTGTTGTTGGGCTTGGTTTTGTTGAAGCCTTGAAGGCGACTTTTGGTTTGGGCTGAGGGCATGAAAAACCAGTGCATTAAAAAAATTGCACCATATAGAAAGAAATTTGGGCCAGTTGTTGAGGGCAACCCCCTCCCCCCCTATTCCAATTCCTTATTGTTGGAATATGTCCATCGTAAATAATATATGTCCGAATTATTTATTCGAGCCTAAAAGGACGCACACGTTAATACGTAAACAATGTTTAATTAGTGTTT